>JAEIFU010000653.1:0-110310 GCA_018904235.1 Lordiphosa stackelbergi | reverse complement strand
CTTTAAGTATGTAGCCTAAATCTATACCTTTTTATACTCTTTTCCAAAGGTAGAAAGAGTATGTTGGTCATGCGCAAATGTATGTATCAGCCAGAAGGAGGGCTTCTGTTGTTGTTCTATATAGTAAATGCATTTATATAGCCTCTGTTCTTATCCAGAGTTTCACAATTTTCTTTGAAATCCATTTGGCATTTTCTACGTGATTGAAGAACGCTGTTAGGGATGAGACCTGCCACTACCAACGCTTCATCGGTCGTTACTGTCCACCTGGACAGACTTCCACAGCCTTGCCTTCCCTTGAACCGAACTGAAACCGCGGTTGCCAAATTTTCCCGCGATTTCTAACCCTATTAGCTTGAAACAGTTCTGGTCATTTGAAGCTCAGGTCCAAATCATGTTTCATGTGTTTAATAACTTAAGACTAAACTAGAAGTTGTATGAGTTTTATTTCAATTTAAAATACTGGTTCAATTGTTTTGTTTTTTTTTTGTTTTGTTTTTGATTTTAAAATAAATGTACCCTTTTTAACATACTCTACAGATATTTTTCTTATGATTTTGGTATCCATTCCATGGCTGGATAGGTATTTTAGGTATGCTCAACATTCGTAAGATTTTGTTTTCAATAAATATCATAAATACATTTTCCATGTTTAACAGCAACAAATGAATTTGTTTGTATCTAGGCTTAGCCAGCTAATTTACAATTGTATCTCTGTCTCTTTCTATTTGTCTGTTTAGAAATATATACATACTATATATGTGGATTAAGGTTTTGGGTTTTTCTTTAAGAAACTAAGCTTGGAGAATGGAAAAGACGCAGTTGAAACTGGGATTTGGTTGTGTATTTGCCATAGAAATATGTTACATTAAAATATATGTGTGTGTGTGTGTGTGTGTGTAAGTGTGATTGTTTATTATAAATTAGGAATCTGAATCTATAACTACTTACAATCAAATCGTAAATGTAGTCTATATATATGTAACCAAGTTTGGTTTATTTTCTGTTTTAGTTTTCAACTTTAACTGAGGCTTAAAATATAACAGAACCAAGAATTGCCTGATCTTGATTGGATCCTTAAGCTCGAAAAACTATAGTCCCAACTTTACACAAGCCACTTGGTAAAACAGGGAGCTGATCCTTATACAAAGACTGCCCTACACCTACTTGCTCGAGAAACTTTAAAAAAAAAAAAACATCCACTTCTGATCTTTTAATAGGTTTTGTCATTGACTTTGCCATTCCTCAGTGTTTATACTTTAGCTCTATTATAAACAGTCTAACAAGTGGCGCTTTGTTATTTGATGCCTCACGGTGCACTATGGTCCCAAATCCCAAAAAGCTGGCCAAAAGTCGAAAAAAAATTTTTTTTATGGACTTTTAATGATTGGAATAGTTGTAGTGGTATTCTGACTGTTAATAAGGAGGAAGTGTCCGCATCTGGCTCAGGTATGAACTCCGTTCGTGAGCGTTGATCTTGCCTCATCGTTTACTCGTCATGCATCGAAAATAACATAACGTTTGGAAGCGTATAGAATCGCGAAAAATTAACCGATTTGGATTCTGAAAAATGGATTCTACTCTTGGAAGTAAGTACAATTTAAATGTATTGCTCAAAATTATTATGAACAATGCATAAAATAGTGAATCGTTAATAAAAGTAAAGGTTTTTTCTTGGTCACATTCTGAAAAGTCGTGTTAGAAAAAGCCATAAGTTAAAACTCCCATCAGATCCCATTCTCAAACAAATAGGAAATTGTTGTTTAGACAATTCTTTAAAACATATTCAAAAATTAGCTGCAGATAGCTGCACATTTAGTCTCGGTGATGATTTTTGTGCCAAATTTGTCCACCATATTGGATCCGTCATTTTGTTTTTCTAAATTTTGACATTGGATTCGAGATCAGCGACCCCAAAAACCCCCGAGTACTGACTTTCAGCAAAATCAAATACGTTTTTCGACTTTTGGCCGTCTTTTTGGGATTTGGGACCACTGTGCGGTGTGAACCCTCGGCTGGGTTTAATTATTGTAATATTATTGAACTTCTGATTGGATTTTAACACCCTTGCAAAGGCTAAAAGCAAAATATGAGCTAGACCAAATTTATTCCCCCGAAAACACTCGATTTTTGTTTAAAAAGTCAAAAAATTTCCATTATCTTTATGTTTGAATTTGTTTTAGTTTATTAAGGAACGATTTCTCATCTTCAATTTAGCTGTATGTTTCAGATTTACTTAGAATTTACTTTGTTATTTGAAAGAAGATTTGAAATCGGGTTTTAACCAACAAAATTCAAGTTTTGCTGAATACTTTGAAAACTTTATCGAGTGGCAATCAAATGAAATTGGTTTTGCTTTAGTTTAACTGTCTCAAAGCGGAAGCTACTTGTGTTTTTCACACAAATGCAAGCCGAACTTATTACAGTAAATTGACCAAAGTGTTTCACTCTCACCAACATAAGCACATTTGTTTATGCTCCACGCAATTAGGTTGGAGGGTTGCGTAAAACGGACAAAACTTTGTACAATACCACTCTCTTTGTTTGTGTTAGAAAGACCAAAAGCAAACAGACAGCGAACAAACTGTTTTAAAATAAATTTTAAAAAAAATGTGGCTTTAGTTAACGCAAGTCATGTAGTGCAGTCTGTGGGCAACCCGTTCACAAAGCGGATTGTATGAGATTATTTCCTGCATACCGATGGCAAAGTAATGGATTACTTCTCATTATATAATGGCAATTTACGCCGCTGGTGTTTATACAGTGAAGAGACCCACACACCTAGTATCCCAGCATTTGGAAGATCATTTGAATTTGAACTATTATTTTAGTCCTTATAAACTTTTTTTATGTTAAAAATGGATTTAATTTCATGTGCGATTTATAAATAGACTCGAAGACTCGCAAAATGACTCGAAAATGAGTCAAAACTTATCTTCGTGAAGAATCGCAGCTAGGGTACCACTTTCTCCCGACAAATGTATTATTTATGATCAGATATCGAGCGCATTTATGGATATTTTAATCAGACTGAAGACTCGAAAAAAGACTGATGAACGTGGGGAATGTCAAACACCAAAAATAATGAGGAGAAAACAGAATTCTCTTAGTATCTCTCAAGTGTATTAAAACTTCGGCACAGACGAAGTTAGCTTTGCTTTCTCGTTTTTTTTTCTTTTTTTGATAAAGCCCCGTACGGAGAACGACGAAAAATTCGTTTCGATACAACGAAGAAATGACCAAACTATAGTCTTACGAGTTAGAATTTAGAAAACCAAGTCTGTTCGAGAATGATGCTTACCTATGTGCAATATTTCTTAAATAATGTGTCTTTATCTGCTGAGTAGAAAATTAACTGTATTAAATGGTTGGACACCGATAATTAGATTGATTTGTTGATTGAAAATTTCCAGCAGTTCCAATTAAAAACGAGAGCGTAAGTTGAAGTCGGCTCTAACCGACTTCGATATACCCGTTACTCATGAAAAAACATGTTTAACAGTGTTCCTGCGTTCCATAGTGTGACCATCCGAAAAGTATGCAAAATTTTTTTAGGGTGGGTGTGGTGGTAGCGGGAGGGCTTGGTTCACTTTTTTGCTCATTACTTCAGAAACTTCGATTTGGTCATTCAAATCGATTCATTTTGCCAATTAATAACTATTTCTAGAAGGTACGAATCGTCAATCTTTAAAAACTGTAGGAGATATAACGTTTTTTCCAAATTGCGGGGGCGGGAGGGGGCGTGGCCAAAATTTGAAACAAACTTGATCTGCGTGCAGATAAAAGAAGCATTTGTCCCATACATGTCAAACCTCTATCTCGTACCATCTCTGAGATCTAGGTGTTCATACAGACGGACGGACGGACGGAGGTCGGCAAAAGGAGCTTAAGATCATTATTTGATTAATTCCTGAAAGAAAAGCATTATTAAAGTGCTTTATTACCAAATTGGGATACTAACTTTTCCTTTTTTTCTTTTTCTTTCTTTTCAAGGGGAATTAATTTTTTCGAAGAAGACTGCACCCATTTGGACTGACCCGAATAAAAGGTAATGGACCGAGCTATATCCTCAGGAGCCCAATTACACATTTTTGACCCTAGCTGCAATTTTGTAATCTGCCAGAGGCAAGTGCATATTTTTGTAGATTTGTTTCGATTTCACAAGTCTTGGTCTATATAGATTTTTAGAGTTCAGCGAAAATGCAATCGTTTTCAATCACACAAGCAGAGGTAAGAATAGGTTCCACTTCATCCAAATACATGAGAATCGTATCTGCGACGTGAGTGCTATTGCCCCTGTTGATTCATTACTGTTGAAGGCGCAGCGAAGCGCGACGGGTTATATGCTAGTGTTTTATATGTATGTTAAACTGGGCAATTTTATTTTAGCCACAGGAACTTGCCTTATTATTTATCATAATAAACAAGTTTAAATGGTTTTCTGTTATGAAACTTTTGTCGACCATTTACTTTTTGACCATTCTGCCGAACTTTAATATATTACTAACTCTAACTAATATGCTTTTTGGAGGAGCTTTTAAATTGCAAAATTCCAATCACTGCAGTTTTAAATTTTCATCTTTGAGGAATTTAAGAATGGTTCATTTTCACAGCAAGGCATGGAACGCAAACAAAAATCAATACGAATTAAAATTAGTGTCCAATAGTCCAATAAATCAAAATAAAATTAAAAACTCGTTTGTAAAACGACGTCACAGACTCACAACTTCATGTATGCGCACTGGAGCATTTGTTTGCACTACCTGCGTGTTTTCATTGTGTCTCATTAATAAATTTATCAGATTGGGCAAAGGAATGTAGAATAAAATTTGCCCCTAATAGGTGTGAACACTGAAGCAAATTATTTGCGGAAGGAAAATATTTGCGCAAATTTTTTTAAGAGCAAGTATTTTCTCGTGTGAGGAACAGCAAACATTTAAATGGTAGATCAAAAAGTGACTCGCTGATGGACGTTACACATTTGTACGTGGGCAAGCGTGTTCGACAATCGATTACAGGGAATATGGCCTGATGCAATTGTTGATTTAGAAGTTAAGCCTGAAATATTTTCTGACTATTTACCAATCGTAGTTACAGCCTGTTCGAAAAATAAGTCCCAGTCAAGTATCCCGCAACTGCTTCCCAAGCTTCGTTGGATAAACAAACAAAAGGAAAGATACGCCGAAAACCTGGATCAACAATTGACAATTCTACGCGAAGACACTTGCCAGAACGAAATAGCGTATCTCACAGAAACCGTTAAGAAGGCAGCTAGTTTTATGCAGAAGCCAAGAAACCAACAATTTATACAACCCTGGTTTGATAGGGAGTGCGAAGCGGAAAAGAAAAAACTCGGCTTTTATTATCAAATTCGCAACACAATGACTCATGGGAATATTTTCTCAAGGAAAATTACCATGGGAAAACCGAGAGCGATATACAAAAAACTGTGCAGAGTAAAGTTATCAAAACTGGAAATCTCCATTGCGTCGATTAATGAGATCAAATCATTTTGGACAACAGCAGAAAACGGGTACAGGTAACTTCAACCGCCTTCAACTTATGTTGACGAATTGGACGGAGAGATTACGTCGGATGAACTGCAAGGGGCACTGAGCCGTAGTAAAGTCGGAAAAGCACCAGGAGAAGATCGCGTTCCAGCAGAACATATTATCAATGCCACTCGTGCTTTTAAAGAACAATTAAGAGATGCGTTTAACAACATATTCAACGAAGCACTGGTACCCACAAGCTTTAGAAGAAATGTCGTGAAACTTTCCGTTACAAAAAAGGATATCCCACTCATGGTATAATTAACAAGGTAGAGTCGTCAGAAATTCACCATGCGAGAGAGGTACCAGTTGATATGAACATGTGAGAGCACGTTGACAACCCCATTGCTACTGAGTGTTTTTCACCATTCAACTGGTACCCCAAATAGAGGCAGCCTACTTCAATGACTTCACCTGGTATAATTCCACCATGATCCACTGATGTACTTAATTACAGTGGAATATCTTTTTTGAATGGCATTACAAAATATTTACAAGCATCATACTAAATCGGCTCTATCTTTGTACAACGAAATAATATAATGAGCGAGAATCAGGCTGGATTTCGAAAAGGCTACTCAACGGTTGATAGCATTTTTGTGTACACTCTATAGCTAACGATTATTTAAGGTAAAACTAAGTTATACTTTTTCTTTATCGATTTCGAGATGCATTTGATACAATTGATAGAAGGAGTCTGATGTTTAAGCTTAGCAATCTAGGAGATTCCACAAAAATAAAATATTCTGCAAGAGCTTGTACGAAAAAAAAAAACAAACAGCGGTTTGGGATGGAAAAACAATGTCGAATAACTTTAACAATAAACATGTCTTTTGGCAAGCATATTGAGCATAAGCTACATGAGGCGATGATCGCCCTTAACAGTACGTGGAACGCCCTATTAAGCCGAAAAAATGTGAGCCCCAGTACTAAGTACAAACTGTTCCAAGCAACAGCTAGAGCCATAATGTGCTATGCATCGCAGGTCTGGGGTTAGTTGGAATACGAAGAGATCGAAAAACTACTACGCTACTTTGTTAAAAAAAATTCCGACTACCGATAAATACCCCAAATTACGCAATTTATTTGGAAACTGGGAGATGTCTCAACCTAGCTGAAAATAGGGCGCCATATACCGTGGCAGCGTCGTTACTGGCATCACGAAGTCAATGCTTCGAACACTGACTGCAGCTAGCTGATAAGCACGAAGTTTTGATGAATTTAAATAACGGGGAATAATGGTTGGCTTCACAGGAAATTTTATTGCGAACAATAACTGAAAATAAGAAAGTGACCTACATGCAGCAAGCACAGAAGAGCACTACGCGCGAAACCTACAAGACACTGCAATATAATCTATCTGAAAATAACTATTTTAACGACTGCAAAAAAAAAAAAAAATATCTTTAAGGCCAGAACTGAGAAGCTTGGGTACAAGCACATTATGCAACCTGCGGGTGCGTGAGGATATCTTTCATTTTCAATTTTAAGCGAAATACGAATAAACGACTAAGGACAAACGGTGCTGACAAAGGTGGAATTGTCTACCATTCTAAATGGATCGAGCTTACGGCGCTTTTTGTCACAAGCAACAAGATTTAGGGATCAGATAATAGCATGCCAGTTCTAAAAAAAAAAAAATCACAATATGCTTAATCACAATCGGAAGGTGGAAGGAAGATCCACTATTCCGGAAGGTGAGTGGAGTAACCTGAAGAGAGCTATCTGGCTATGATAGGGATGCAAAATGTAAACAGTTAAGATGTTGTATATTAAATGTAAACATATTTATAAATGTTTTGAAGATCCAAGTTCGTTATATGTATTATTGTAAAACTAGAACATAAGTCTTCTTTGTACACTTTGTAAATATTTTTAGGCTGACGGCTAAACAAAGCCAAGCTAACAACTAAAAAAAAAACACCAAACATGTACAGTTCAAGGTTGACTTTGTTTTCGTGTGGGAGCTTCTTTAAATCGCACCTGAAATTAAACTCTTCTTAATTATCAAAAGGGTTCGAAAAAGACTCATCATGGTGAGTGATCTTTCAAGTTATCTTCCAAAATGTTACTAGAATTTCAGCCATTAGTGCACCACCCCCGCACTCTCCCTCGCGCCCTCAAGCAAGTGGCTTTGGTTTATGGAAAGTAAATTAAACAAAATTGGCAGAGTTTTTGAGAAAAAAAAATCATAATAAATATTTGTTTGTTGTTATCAGAGTGTAGAATTTTTAATACAATTATTTGTTTTTGTTTTTTTTTTTGATCATGAGCTACATATACATACAAAACACACACAAACACACAGAAGCGTTTGGATATTTCCCAAAAAAAAAATAGAAAAAAAAGTGTGTGTGTTTGTGTTGTGTGTGTGTAATTAATAATAATTTTGTGTGTGTGTTTTATGTATATATTTGCGGGTTTTCTCTTTCTTTTTCGTTTGTTGTCTGTCTGTATGTATATAAACAAATTCTATAACCATTTAGATTTAGTTTAGTAGCTCTAGCAATTTTGGTATCTATAATACACGCATCGCAATCGCAATTTGAATGTGCCCATAAAATCTAATAAAAAAATATATATGTATATGTATGTATATGTATGTATATTATCAGCTAGGTATGTGGTATATATGTATATATATAGGTATAGATATAATCCGTTATGTGGTAACTCTTAAAGGCGTCTACAAAACAGCCTGCATAATTACTTAAGCATTCTAAAATCGTGTCCTCTCTTTTTCTCTTTCTTTAAGTTTGCAACTCTAAGCTTAAAACTAAAAGATAGATAATGATGTTGCCGCTGCTGCTGCTGCTGCTGCTGGTAGTGGTTGCTATTCCTTTGCTCCGGCCGTGTCGCTGCCCATTTGCTGCGGTATAACGGTCAGACTTTTGGGTATCTTCGACATGATGGCATTTTCGATGAGTTTCTGCTGCTGGTGCTGGTGCAGCTGCTGCTGCTGCTGTTGCTTCAGATGAAAACTGTTGCCCATTTTAGCTCCATGATGATGGTGATGACTGGTGGTAGCTGTGGCAGCGGCCGGTTTGGCCGTGAGATGAGGCAGTTTGCTGGCAGCAGCTCCGGCGGTGGCATTGCCATTTAACAAATATTGATTGGTATCGGGAAAGTTTTTCCACAGCCAGGAGCTGTCTCGGTCGCTGCTGTTCAAGGCATTGGCCAGCAGGGGAGGAAAACCACCCGTTGAAGAGTTCTGTGTGTTGGGATGGGTCAGGGGAGGCATGGGTTTGGGGGCCAGGCGTGCCAAACGCAAGCCACTGGCTGCTGCGGCTGCTCCACCACCTGGCTGTAGGTTGGGCATTTGTGGGGCAGGCGTATGCTGTTGGTGCTGGTGGTGTTGTTGTTTCTGTTGCAGCTGCTGCAGCTGCTGACGTGCTGTCTGCTGTTGAGCCAACTTGGCTAGGTTGGAGAACACCGCAGCTGTGGAGGTGGAGGGGTTGGGCGGCGCCGGCTGCTGCGACTGCGTCTGCTTCGGCTTGGCATTGGCCTTTAGCATTTGATCTCGCAACAGCTTTTCCCTACGCAAAATGCACATGCGATTGTAGTCAAAAATGGAGATGAGGTATGGCTTCCCACCGGACTGCACTTGCACCAAGGCGGGCAGGCGTCGTCCATCAGCGGTTTGGTACAGAGCATGCGACTTGTTGGGCACCTTGTGCTGATCCTCTAGCGGTATTAGAGTGGGCTTCCAGCTTTTGCTCTCGTGCCGCTCCTGAGGGGTTAGAGTTTCGGGCAGTATGACCACATTGGGTGGCGGTACCGAGGGTCGGCCTGCCGGCCGTGGCATTTGCAGACGTTTGGCTGTGGCCGCAGGCGCTGCTGCAGTGGCTGGGGGTGCTGCTGCTGCTGTTGGGGCAGGTGCTCCAGCTGCACTGGTTCTTCTACGCTGCAAACTGATTAGCTCCGGCGGTGAGCTCATCATTTGAGCTGTGGGTTTGTGGGCTGTAACTGCGGGCGGTAGCGAGCTGGGTTTTAGTTTGGGCACCTCCATCAACTTGGGCGGCTTCTCTACAGTGTTGTGGGCGGGAGCGGGCGGCGGCGGTGGTGGTGGCTTGTTGTTTGAGAGTGGCACTATCTCCACCGCCTTGTTGATGCCCAGCAGATTGGTTTTTAAGATGCTGCGACTATTGGCTGCTCCACTGGTGGGCACCAAAGGGGGAGCCTCCTTGGTTTGAGCGGCGGCGGGGGGCAGGGAGGGTGGCGGTGAAGTGCAGGCCACAGCAGGTTTGTCCTTGGGCCTGGCTGTTATGGTAACAGCATTCGAACTAAGCTGCTTGGTCAGCTTGTCCACCGATAAGCGTTCCACAGGCTTTGCTGCTGGCTGCTCCACCTCGTCCTCATCATTGAGCTCTACCAGGGGTATGGCTGGCGGGGCTGTGGCCGGGGCTGGTTCGCTAGTGGCATTATTTTCACTGCTTTGCTCGGGTGTGGTCCGTTTGGCAGGTAAACCACCGCCATGGCCATGGTCAAAGGAATTCAATCGCTGACGCACTGTCTCCGTGTAAACGCTGGCATTGGAGGAGGCGTGTGCCGCCAAAACCAAGTCCCCGTTGCGATAATACTTCTCCAGCAAAATGAGATGCCGTAGAAAGGAGCTTTGATTGCCATACGGCTGCTGCAGCTCCTCCCACAGACGTCGCGTGGGCTCGTCATATTGCAGAAACGTCTGCACCCGTGTCCAGCCCTCGGGTGTGCGCTGACTGCTGCTGCAGCCAAATGGCACCTTGAAATGTACGCCCAGCTCCTCCTCGCCGGGGAAAAGTTCGCGCATGGAAATGTTGGGATTGCCACGCAACACATTCGATATATCTGCTCCTCCGTCGGCTGTGGCCGCTGCCGCCGCCGCCTCGCCGGCCAAATTCTGTTGTAGTATGGCCTGCAGTTTGGACATTTGTGGCGTGTTGGAGGAGCTACTCGAATTGGAGTCCGTCATGGTGGCCTCCGAGTCGGTTTTAGCAGCTGGCTTTGTGCTCACCTCCTCCTCATCCACCTCGGAGGCCTCATTGTTGCTGCTGCCATCCTGTAGATTGTGCACCTTGAGCAGTCTGCAGAGAGAGAGAGATTGAGGGTCAGTAGGGTGTACCAAAATAAACCGCCCCGATGGCTTACCTCTTGCGATAGTTCTTGACAAACTCTGCCTTTTGGGATTTGGTGCTGTCCGGCGGTTTCATCAGCAGATTGGCAAAGTAACGGCACAGCTTACACACAGCCGTGCCCACGCCCAGCTGTACGGGTATGCCCATCTCGGACAAAGCCTTCTCCAGTCGATCCGTGTCCTGCTGAAAGTGAAGGGCCTCAATTAAGGGTATTTTTCCGATATTTTACTATCTCCTGTAGAACATAGTGATATAGAGGCAGCGGATTTTGCATATTTGCATATTTTGAACCGCTTGTCGGATTTAATTTCTAATTGCTTACATCTTATTTTTATTGAAAAATTATGTAAGTACGCTAAAAACTATTTTGCATATATGCAGAATATGCAAAATATGCAAAAACCTATATTATATGAAACTCCATGTTTCAGATCACATATTATCCTGGTAGGCCAGAGTTTACTAAAAGGCCAACAACAGAAGATGAGTGATAAAAAATACTTTTGATTTAAAAACGGCTAAAAGATTTGCCATAAAACTGTTTAGAAATTCATTTTTCCATATGAAGTAAACCGGCATGCGTTGCTCAGGGTTCGGAAGTTTTCATGAGTTATTTTAATACTAAAGAATATAGTCAAGACTATAGGAATCGTTTTAAACCACTTTTCGTTACCGAAAATCATTAAATAGCGGAAAATACCAAAGAGGATCAAAAATAGTAACAATTCCAAACAACACTCTATAGAGTGAAAAATGCTAGATCAATGCATAAGAGCCATTCGAAGCTAAGGGTTCTCCATGGTAATAATACAGCTAATTACTCAAGAAACTGCTTTCCAATACCACAAATTATAATAACATAGTCATGATAATGACACTACTGAACTGCGATATACATAATGGAGGACCAATGCTAAAGAATATTTACCCGTCTTTAATTGCCAACCTTACATCTTCGTGATAGTATAAACAAATCATAGTAATTTGTATATTCGATTTTGACCGATCTTGATCTGACCCGTCAATTCATTCTTCCACATTATACAAAAGTTTTAGAAATTTCTGCGACTTTCGGACCGTTGGATCCAACCATTTACGCGTTCACAATCGCCATCAACGAATGATTTCCAAAACTCATAAAATTTTGCAAATTTTGCAAAACCAAGTTTGAAATAATAATTTTGACTATACGGCTATACGGCTCCTATATATACTGTTTACATCATCCATTTTATAAATGTCGACAGCTCGCACATATTTGTATGCTTAGCGATGTATATGCAGATAAGAAGACCGCAATCGTCAAGCGTGGTCTGATTGAGAGCTTTGGTTTATCTTACTACCACTGCGTTGCTGAATCTTCGTAGCAAATGCATTTTGGCGGAACTGATGCTCTGATCAAACGAATCAGTCGAAAATTTACATTCGTTGTGCAAGGTCAGTTTCTTTAACCAAGACCGTACCGATTTAGCAAACAGAACACGGATCACTGCACATGACTAATTGGCCATCAGTATAATTAAAAAAGTGTTATCGCAGTGACTGAAAAAGGATACAAAAACTGCACCAGTGGGGAGACCAGATTATTAAAAGTGCCCAGTGCCGGATTCAAGAAGCAAAGAATAGAAACTTTCATAACCCCAAAGGTAAACCTCTATTGTTATATAACTAGATGTGGTTAATGAAAATTTTTGTTCAGTCAGGCAGAGTGCGCACAAACGCACCTTTATCCGCTTCATTATCGGTACACAACCCGTCAATAGAAAATTCGCATTTTTGAGCCCCGAAAAGGTAATATATGATGACGTAACCTAAACCGTGACATGTGGCTATTAATGGGAATTTTCCATTTTTTAATTAGATATCAGGCCCCCAACGGGCTTATACATCTTGGAAAAGAGTCTGGCTGTCTTAAGCATCTTAATCCAATTTAACTTTAAGGCGCTTTAAGTTTGGAAAATTGTGTGGACATAGGCGATACAGTTGGCCCCGGCTATAACGAAACATCCATTTTGGATTCGGACAGGAGGCCTCATACCATCAAGCGGAGCAAGAAATAAGCTCTAACAAAACGACATATGATTGACTGTTATCTTTTCTAAGTTAAATTTTGAGTGCTGCAATTTTGTTTAATCACATTTTCAAACCCAGGTTGGAGCGTCCGAACCTGCATGCAGAGATGGACTCGAGTAAGGCAACCAATTATTTAATACAAAGGTAACAAAAAACTGTACCATATGATCTATATTTTTACAACCTATTGTCATATTGATTCTAAGCCAAATTAGTAGCCATCAGCACATATCCTTGATATAGCTTATACCTAAATGCCACAATTGACTCCTGTTGATGAAGTGCCATGTTGAATTTTGAAGAGAAAAATTTTTGCTTTTTAGAAGATAACTAAGATTATTTAATGAAGTTTGTTAAAATGAGTTCGGAGTAGAGTTAATGGAATGGGGTATTGAGGTCGGAACATCATCACTTTAGGGTTAACACGCGATAAAGTCGAAAGGTGTTAACATGGTTGGGCGGGTAATTGGGAGCTTGAACACCTCACTCCCAGAGATGCATACGAATGGTTTATTATTTTTGTAACACATCTTGGCCCGGTTAGCACGATTCTCTTCTTGTGTGTGACAACTAGAACCGAAAAATATCCCTCCCATCCGACGAGCCCTAGCCGAAATATTCCCCAGTGCAACCATCAAGATCGTCGTCGTCTAGTTCGTGGAATGCCTTAACAGCACCACCACATTTACCAACAGTCACATTACATAATCTTCAAATTATCTTTAATCATATGAAGTATCGCAAATTTCGCGATTCTTTTGAGCTGTTCCATCACATCTCCTATTTACCCGTCTACATTGCCATCCATCAAATCTTCATAATAATCATAGGTCATACGAAAATTGGCAAATTTTTTAAATTATTATATCACGCCTCTTATTTATTAACGTCGCGCCTTCATAAGTAATTAAATAAAAATTTGACAAAAATCGCGGTTTTTGTCTACACCTCTTATATACGCGTCTTCAATTAGCTATCTATTCACCTTCACGATTATTTTCTTTCGGGGGGGTCCGTTGATTTTCTTTGGGGTCCACGCGCCTTATTATACTCACAGAAACTCAATGTGTAATTTTTGGTTTATATTTCGCTATTTTTTGACCATTTGTTCCTTTTTACAGTATTTTACTCGTTTACTAATTTTTGCCGTCTATTTTTAAATGTCTTGTTCATAATAATCTAAAGCTCTTGGCGAAAATGTAAAAATTTTCCAATTATAATTATTTAGAACGTCCAATTTTATACACATTTCATTTGCCAACGGCCTGTTTTTTTTTGTTAAAATACCATATGAAAATTTGCGGTGTTGACCATTAAAATTTATAAGAAAATGTTTCAACTTTCGCGATTTTTTGATCGTTCGGTCTTTCAATTTCTATTTAAGCGTCTATATTGGCCATGTTTCTAATTTTATAATAATCAGGCCTGTTCCCCATTTCCGAGTGGATTTAAAAAGTAAAATGATTGTATCAATTCGATTTCATTTGATGTTCTTGTTTCCGAGTGAAATAGAAACTATGTCCATCTTTCGCATGAAAGTTCGAATCGTTTTCGAACTATAATTCAGCAATGGTAACATAAACAATTTCGATCAGCACTGCGCATGCGCTGATGCGGAATTGCGAACAGCTCGGTTTCATTTCGATCGTTTTTGCTTTCGTCTACATGCAATTTCTGGGGTACAACTTTAAAAAAATAATTTGAAATCAAATTGAATGCCCAATATTTTATGGTTACTTTAAATCTTCTCAAAATATGACTTATTAATAAAAATATTGGATAGATAAAAATCCACAACCGTTGACATGAAAATTGTCAATTACTTTTCATTTCACTCACTCAAAAGGCACAACTTTTAAAAAACCGAATAGTTTGATCAGTTTTCGGAAACGGGAACAGCTATCAATTCGATTCCATGATTTGATCGAAATTGAAAACGGGAACAGGCCTGAATATTTAATTTTTATACATTTTACATATTTTATGTTTGGTTGCATATTTTTTTAAAATTTGCATATATTGGATATGCAGTTTTCAATGGAAAGTGAATTATTTAATTGTAAGTAAAATCCAAATTTTCACCTCAATCTGCCTTTATTTTAAAATTGCATAAAATCCGCTGTCTAGTCATATATGACCAGAAGTTAAACAAGTCCATATAGAACATACTCCTTAGAAGTGAGCTAAGCCAATTACCGACCGTACCGAGGCCGAACTTATTGGGAATGCTCGCTTGTGTACAAGAAACTAGTACAACCAATACTAGTTCATGGACACATAGCGTGGTTCAATATAAAATCCAGGCAGATGGAAGATCTACGTCTCTTTGAGAGACGGGTCATCCGTCGAGCCCTGGGCAGAGGAGCTAGAGACCCTCTCACGCTCCATTATATCTCAAACAAAGTTTTGTAAACAAGATACACTTATATACCGAATACTAGAAAAGTTCTTAGATAGCAAACAGCAATAGCCAAAATCCATTGATCGCAGATGCTGTGGCTCAGAGAAGGCTGCCGGCCAACTACTCTGTCCAACATCTGACGATAAACAATATAGAACACTAAGAAAATTATGCACGATTCGGAGGGCAATCTCATTTTCTACCATAGAAAACGATTGTGCCTAGATCCGAATGAGCGAATGAGTTGAGATTGGCTCAACTTCCCCGTCTCTTCCTTCCCCTGTAAATACCTCCCATATTTTCCTTTCGTTTCAGCTCTTCTTCTATTTTCAGCTCTTTTATCTTTCTCTCTCTCTCTTTTCAGTTATTAGTTTTTGTAGGTTGTTTTCATAGTTTTAGTTATAAACAACAAAAATCCTTATTGTAATGCAGGTTTTTACTCGGATTGTGGGTTTTCCTGTACATTTGAAATGTAAATTTTCTTTTCTTTTAGAATCATATATAAATTCTCTTTTAATTCTAGATCTATCCTTAGTAATTCACCCCTATTGCCTTAGTCCTCATTAAGCACTTAGTGCCCTGGACAACATATTAACTTTCAGTATTTTAGCTAGTCTTGGAGTAGTCGCCCAAGGCGGGTATTTTTCTTGCTGCAACTCACCGAGGTTATGTGGTACATGTGATTCTTGCCCAAACGCCTTTTGCACAAAACACAACCCGACGATTGGATAACTGTGTTGTAGTGCGTCTCGCACAGCCACACATTGGAGGTGCCCGCGGGTATTTCGAAATTGAGCAGGAACTTCTTGACACTCTTGCGTATGCATTTGCGACGCAGCGAGTGTCCGGCCGAGTCAAGACAATCCTTGACAGCGCAGGCTCTTTGCTGTTGCTGCTGCTGCTGTTGCTGCTGTTGTCCGCCGGCCAATTGAGTTTGCTGTGGCCCAAATTCACTGTCCACCGCTTCGCTCGCAAAGTGCTTCTCTCCCGCATTCACCCCTGTCTCCAAATGACCCGGAGCCGATAGCCTTTTCTTGTACGAAGGAGCATTGGCTCTACGATCCACATGACGGAAACAGGCATCGCACAGGCAATTATCCACCGTCAATTTCTCCTCATCTGCAAGGCAAATAGTTTAGTTTAGGTCAAGGTAACAACCACCAAACCAAAGGTCAAGGGACACCCACTTGCTAAAATCTTTTGCTGCCGCTCCACCGATTTGATCTGGCCCACATGGCAGGGGGTGTCGTATAGTCCAAATTTACCGCTGCAGTAATAGCATTGATCCTCGCACAGTCTACCTGGATGGAATTTAAACGAAGATGCCTTCTCGGGTATCAGAATTTTCTCCTTCTCATCCTTTTTGACCATTTGATAGAAGCCATGCTCCGTCTGGCCCTCCGAATGGGATGAGTCTGGGGAAGAGAAAAGAAAGAAAGAACAGAGGTCAGAGAATGGTGTTTTGTGCGTGAGGACGGGTGTGTCAGTAAGTCGTTGGTCTTAGGCTGTACAAGTTGATGTTGTAATGGTTGGGGTTGAGTCCATGATTTTGAAATTGGGTTTCCACTTTTGCCTCGATGAGAATTGGGGGAAACTGACAAATCAACTCGACCCGATCACGATCCTACTGAATGAGTGGCTGACGCATTTTAGGCCCCCGGAGCATGTTCAAACTTGAACATGATATTCAACTCGGCCCTGACGTAGTCTAAATCTCACATTTAGACAACTCAGTTTCGCAACCCAAGCAAATCTGCTACGCACTTCCAATACTATCAAACGCAGAGTTAGATGCCAGAATTACAGTTCAAGAGGTATGGAATGCCATCCCAAAGGGAAGAGCATAAGCAAGCCCTGGGGGACAGAATCTTGCACGCAACACAAGAGTTTATCGATTTGCTGACGGGAGGGAGTACAACAAATTTTTTTGAAACGGCGGTGAGGCCACCAAAAGGATACCAATATTTAAAATACTTTAAACGAATTACAGAGTTTATAGTTACACGAACTCTTGGTCCAAATTATATTTAACGAAGCATATCATAGCGCAAGTAGAGGAATCTTTTTAAAGAGCATAACCTTTTTAAAAACAGGTAATATAAATAACCCGCAAAACTACCGTGGAATATCTTGCATCAACTTTTCAGCGAAGCTTTTTTGAGTGTTCTGACCACACGACTAGCAACATGGGTTGAGAAAGGCGGAAAACTAGGAATACCAAGCAGGATTTAGGCGTGGATACTGACAGTAAATGGGATATTAAATCGGGCATCAATAGTCCAAATAAAACTCTAGGAAAAACGCAAAGTTTATGCCTATTTCGTAGACTTTAAGGCTGCTTTCGATTGTGTGCCCAGAGGACTCCCCCTAACGATTAGGAGTATCAACGAAAATGTTTAACGATAGATAGGAGAAGCCCGTTTCTAAAACTCAGCAACATGGGAAAAAGCATAAAAATGCTGAAAATAATTCAAAGCCTGTATACAGATAACCGAGCAACGGTATGGAATGGGAGTACCAACCAAGGAGTGAAACAGGGATGCCTTCTTAGCCCTCTCCTATTCGCTCTTTTTGTCGACGACATGGCATGTGACCTGGAAGGTGGAGTCAAGCTTGGAGACCAAAAATTTAAGATCCTCATGAACGCAGACGACAAGCTAATCATGCAACAAAGAATGATAATCGCAACATATAAGTACTGCCAAATGTGGAACCTCAGCATCAACATGGAAAATTCAAAGGTAATGATTGTGCAGCAAGGGGGCGCGCGGGTGACTTGCTTCAAATGAAAGGTGGAAATAAGCTCTGAGATCTGTTTGTTCATAGGGACGGACAGGGAAAAAACACGCCAAGGTGGCTACGTACCGGGTGTTTTCTGCTGATCAAGAATATATACGTTATAGGGTCGAAAATGAATCCTCCCCCCTGTTAAATACTTTTGCCCAAACTTAATAAACTCTGTGTACCGTCGGTACAGAGTATAAAAAACACGGAGGAGGTAAGCGAACATAAGTCGCGTTAACAAGGGCGATTAGGGAGAGCTTCAAGGAATTCATAAAGACCGCTAATGCGTTAGCTGCTGAATGTGCTACGACTTATATTTAAGGTGGCAGCAAAGGTTACTGGATCACCATAAAAGAAGCCCGGATGAAATTCGCCAAAGATAAAATGGGAACCGACTGGTCAAAAATCAAAGGTTTTTATTGAGCAATGCAAATATTAATTTATCTTTCTAGATCATTTTCTCGGATAGGAAACAGTTTAATTTGGACGGTCCTGATGGTTTTTCGCACTATTGGAGGGATTTCCGGAAGGAACCCCTGTAATTTTCTATGAGAAGTTTTGGAGGAGGATCATTGATGGTTTGGGCTGCGTTCATATCAACTCAATGAAGTACGAGGACATTTTTTTAAATGGATTTATTGCCTTTTCTTCGCGGTAAAAAGCGTCTAAAGTTCATTTTCCTACAGGACAACGCATAAATGCACGGCTTGATTGCAATAATGTTCGGTTTTTGGAGTGGCCCGAGTGCTCCCCGGACATGAATTCGATAGAAAACCTATGAGTGTTTCTGGTCCGAAGGATTTTTGCTCAAAGCCCTAAGTACAATAGTACTAAGAACCTCAAATTGGCATGACAATAAGGCATGAGAAGAACTGTCCCTTAGTGATTTAAAAAACTTCGTAGACAGTATGCCGAATAGGATCTATGAATTAATTAGTGTTAAAGGAGGTTACACTCATTATTATATTGAATAAAAACATATTAATTAGTTAACATTTTTGTATAGTTTATTTAATTTTGTGTAGTGCGGCTATAGTAGTGCTTCTCTCACAAAACGAAAATGAAACATAACGGTTAATTTTTGCACTGAGAGTGTTGATGTTTGTCATTTTTATTGGGGTCCTCCCGATTGAACCATTGTTAGAACGTTAAGATTTTTAGTAGAGACGAAATATATATATCGTATACTTCCGAGAGGTTGAAAAGAAAGGCCCAAGAGCTGGGCCATGATAAAGTAGATGTAATGCCACCTTCTCACATAGGCGACGCCCAAGCGTGCAGCATGCCCGCCGATGAGGCAGTGACCCGTTAGGGCCCCAACCAGAATTAAGATGTTTTCCCTACTTTGGCGCAAAAGACTATTGGTTCGTCTTAGGTTGACTCTAGCTACGGCGCAAAACGGAAGGTTGTTCCATCGTTCCGTAGCCAGGCGCCAGGTTTTATTCCTTGTGACTAGTTTATATGAGGCTAAGGGCGTCCACTGGGAGGAGCTGAATGGTAGTACCCTGTCTTGCCACAATGTTGCGGTGTCCGGGCACCCTGGGGAGGCATTCGCATTCAAGCATGTACGGCATTCCGTGAGGATTAAAAGCCCTTAGAGCTGCTTGACTATCTGAGTAAATGTATATGTTTCCTTCTTTGATCATGAGGAAGTTGAGGTATTTGGCACATAGTAAGCCTAAGCCTGGAATCCTATAACCCAGAAAAGAAATGGTGGCAAAGCAACACTTTGACAAAATTTCATTGTACACCAAATCAATAAGAGGGAATGGATTTCACTAGAAGAAACACATAAAATGCAACCACACACAATTATGTGGTATACAGACACTGGGACTTGGGGTTACAGGATCAGGAACGAAAATGTCTGAACCAAGCACATTTCAAGTTGAAACATGAGCCATCTTCCGTTGGGCAGACCTTAATATGGAAAATCACTACCATAATAGAGAAATAACTATGCTCTCCGATAGCCAAGCAGCTATGCTCCTACCTCTAAGCTAGTTTTAGAGACAAAGAACAAAGAAGACCCTAAAGGGCTTCTAAGAAAAGAAGAGAATACGCTTAGAACAGCTTCCTGTGTAAACACCAGGGGGGTGAGACAAGCAACCAACAAGGAAAAAATGCCCTCAGTCTGCTGAAAGGGCACCACACGGGTCACTGCAGACTGCGGAGCCTCATGTACAAGTTGGGAATAACAAACACCCGACTATGCAGATATTGTGAAGAGAAGAAGGAGTCCTCTGAACATATACTAGCACTCAGCAGATTTTGGAAACACATTCTACACCTAAACAATATCATTAACTTAGAAAAAAGACTTCAATTGATTGAAATTTTTAGTTATTTGATTAGTCAACTATAATTTTAGTTGATTAAATTCAACTTGATTAAACTTAAACTCAACTTAATTAAAATCCATCTTGAATAATTTTAACTATAGTTAAATTTATTTGATTAAATTCAACTTAGTTGAAAATTTCAATAAAAGTTACATTTTGAAGTTCAAAATGTCGCCGTCATCAACCAAAAGTCATTTATCATGGTGCAATAGCGCTTGCCATTGACGGTTATGTTCTGTTCGATGATTCCAGCCAACAAACAGTGCATTTTTGTGGATGTAATGGTAGTTCGAGTCTTTCCGGGTTGCTCATCAGCCCAAATGCGACAATTTTGTTTGTTTACGTGTCCATTTAGCTATAAATGTGCCTAGTCGCTTAACAAAAATTTTGTGCTAAAACAGCGGATCTTCATTGAGCTGTTGCAGAAACCCCATGATCTGATTATTGGTTAACACAACCCCAAAAGGAACCAAAAACTAATCCAACAAGGAAAAAATGACCTCAGGCTTCTGACAGGGCTCTACACGGGCCACTGCAGACTGCGGAGCCACCTGTATAAGCTGGGAATAACAAACACCCAACTATGCAGGTATTGTAAAGAGAAAAGGATGAGTCCTCTAAACATATACGAGCACGCAGACTTAACCGATTTGGGAAACACATTCTACACCCAAACAATATCAGTAAACTAGAACCCACAAAAATCCTGACCTTTGTACAGGAAATAGGGCTGCTAGGAGAGTCGTAAACTCAGTGGGGTGGCACAATAGACTGCAATGATCAGAGAGTCGGAATGAGAATTCCATATTTAGGTCGGTGGAGTAAACTCCACCTCCTACCTAGTCATCGAGCTTAGAGTCAACTGAGTAGATCAGCAATGGCCCCTGGTTCCTCCCAGGGGGGCGAAAACATTTCGCTATTCACACGTACACGTCCCGAACGCTTGCCGAAGCTGAGACCAAATGAGCATAAAGCCGTCTTTCTTCCGTCAAATTGTTTCTCAATTTTTGGCCTCGCTCTCGCTGGTGTAGATATCTACTGTGGGTCAACTTAACCCAGTGGCGTCTCCTAAGAATATTGACGTCATACAGTTTCTGGAATGACGTTGTGGTTATACAATAGTCTGTAATTTGATGGTTTAGTATGCTTGAGTGTCCTGAGTAAAATCCTAACCAATTGGAATTGCGTCGCAGAGTCGCGTTGTCCAATTCTTCTTTCAATTTTGAGCGAAAATGAAAACCCTTTGTGTGTGTGTGTGTGTGTAAGGTTTGACATTGATGTTTGGGATGGGCGCGTCGCTTGAACAAAAACCAACCCAGTTGCAATCTGGACGCATTGGCCTGGCTACTTGGGTGCGTGGTGGCTAGCGTCGACGTTGTCGTCGTCGTCGTCGTCGAGTGGTGGTTGTTGTTAGTCGAGCTGAAACGGTTATTGGTCTTGCGGCCGGGGCCAGCATGTAGATTACCCGAGGGAACATTCGATTTGGTCGCACCTTCGTTCTGCGAAAAGAAAAGAAGATGGTTAAGGCTTCATCAGAATCTAAGCCCCCTCCCTACTTACCTCATTCTGTATGGTGTAATAGGAGTCCTCGGCATGATTGCCATGTTGATCGTGCGAACGATCCGCTGCCCCATGGCCACGGGCACGCCCCTTTTGGAATGTCATCTTGAGGGATTGGCGACGCACGCCATGTGCTGAGCCCGAGCCAGTGGCGCTGGCTTTGCGTGTGGCACTGGAGGAGGCACCGGCGGCTGCGCCATGAATCACCGTGCCCGTGGGCACACCGCCACTGCCACCGTTGCCATGGTTAGTGCTGCGGTTTAGTTTGATGACCGTTTTGAGGGTGCCGCTGGACTCGACATGGCTGGCGCTGCCTGCTCCGCCGCCGCCACCGGGCGCTGCCTTGGCACCCGCCTGGCGTTTGCCGCTGATTTGATGCTGCTGCTGACGCGTTTGGGCCTCCTGTATATACTCCTGTCGCAACAGTTCGGCCGCCTGATGCGTAAGCAGGCCCAAATTTTGTAGATGCAGCTCCTTTTCGCGTCGCTGTTCCAATTCTTGCTCCTGTTCCGGCTCCGGCTCTGGCTCCTCTTTTTGGCTGCCATTGGACTCTGGTTTGGTTTTCTGCTGCAGGGCCATTACCGCCAGAGGTTTCTCTTCTTCATCCTCTTCCTCTGGAGGCTCCTTTTCGATGGGAATCATTAGCTGCTTGGCCATTACAGCCAGCGGTTTCTCCTCATCTTCGTCATCCTCCTTGACGGCCAGCTGTATGTCATCCAGACGCTCGTGACTGCCCTCGGTGGAAGCAGTGGACACATTTTCCTTGTTCTCCTCGGGATATTCATCGATTAACAACTCCGGCACCTCCTGCTGTTCCACCACCGCCTCAGTTTCGGCCTCGGCCAAGCACTCTTCCTCTTCCAGGGCCAGCTCTAAGCTCTGTGGTTCCTCTGACCCCACCTCTGATGCAGGCACCTCCACCTCCTCCTCCTCCTGTGGCTCCTGCTCCTCCTCCTCCTCTTCTTCTTCTTCTACCTCTTCTACTTCTTCCTGCCTGACCATATCACATTCAGGCATGGTGTTGCTAATCTCCTCCGCATTAACCAACTCCTCCAGTATCAAGCTTCTGCTGTCAGCAGTCTCTTTGGCCAGCTGCTTCAGAATTTCTTGCTCAATCTCCTCGTCATCGTCGTCGTCAACGTCTGCCTGCATTTGTCCATTGATTACAAGATTATCTGTCGATTCCAGTTCCAAGGCAGTGTCCTCAGCCGCCTCCGCCGCCGCTGTCGCCGTCGCCTCTTCATCATCCGCGCTGTCATCCATTTGCAAATCTCCAGGCTTAAGGGAGGTATTCGAGTGGGAGTCATCCAGTAGTTTAACCTCTTCGGTTACTTCTGTCACTTCTAGCTCGGTGTCTGCACTGGCCTCTGCTTCGGCTTCGGTTTCGGGTTCCACTTCTCCTTGCACTATTTCGCCCAGCTCTGGATCCTTCTCTATACCCAAATTGTTGGCCAAAAACTCGGGCTTTTTGTAGAACTGTTTGACACTAATGGCGCTTACACCCTCGCTAATCATCTCGGGACTAAGGGAGGGCGCCTTGGCCTCCACCAAACTGGCGGAACTGGACGCCACCGTTGCCGCTGTCTCCAAAGTCAACTCCTCTTCCTGGCTCTTTGAGCTTTCCGTGGGCGTTTCTTCCGCCGTGTCCACGGTTAAAGGCTCGCTACAGCTAAGTCCATTGGCGGGAGACGCCTCCGCCTCCGCTTCCTCCTCCACCACCACCGCCGCGGCAGCTACCATTAAGGTGTCTTCAAAGTCTGGAATAAGCTTCTCCTGTTTGATATCCGCCGCCGCCATTAGCAGTTCATCCATAGAGGAGGCCATGCTATCCTTGGAGTCCTCATCGCCTGCGCCATGCGAACCCGTCGTGGTGGTGGCCAGCGAACTGGTTGAGGCCGTCTTTCGTGTGTTGGAACCAATGCGTCTGCGTTTGGGCGCTGCCGGGGGTTCGGCTGCGGGTGAGCCCGCCTTGCTGAGGCGTGTGGCTCGCGTCGTGGAGGCGGGTGTGGGTGTGGACTTGCCCTGTGGCCGGCCACGTCCCCTGCGTGTGGGAGTGGGTGTGGCTGCGGGCGAGGATGTGGTATCACTGTCCTGAGGCTCCTGTTTGATGGGGGCGGCGGCGGCCTCCACCTCCACATCCTCTTCGGGCTCATCCTTAATCTCCACTTTGGCGTATTTGGCCGCCACTTCCACCTCGTCCTCGGTGGAGCGTTTACGCTTAACCGCCGGCTCGGGTGGAGCCGCTGCTGTGGGCTTCTTTCTGCCCCGGCCACGTGCCAGTGGCAACTGCTGCTCCGCCACCGTGGAGGACTGCCTGCGATTGCGTGTGACACGCGTATTGTTGGCCTGCTCCTGGGCATGGGATTTGCGTGTAACACGATTACAGGTGGGCGTCTCCTTTTCCTTCTCCTTGTCTTTTGTGTCTGGTTTGTGGTCTTTTTCCTCGGCTGCCGCCGCCGCTGGCTGGGATTGGGATTCCGTCTCGCTGCCATCGACTGACTCTTTGGCTTCTTTGACATCCTTGAGAGACTTGCGGCCACGTATGGCCGGGGCCAGGGAACGCTCCACCGAACTTTTCCTAGCCAAGGTAGGCTCCTCGCCATCGCTGGCCTCCCGCCTGGTGGCCCCAGTGGGTGAGCTAAGCAGCAACAGCGGGGATGAGTGCCGCGTTATGCGGATGCTCTTGCTGCCGCTGCCGCTGCTGCTGCTGCCCAATCCCTCGGTGGGCGTGGGTATTTTGGGTCTCAGCGCCTCTGCTGTGCTGTTAGTGTCTAGTGTGGCCTCATCTGCAGCTGCCTCTATGCTCAAAGTCTGCTCCTCTTCGGCGGCAGCAGCTGCTACAACAACAACAACAGCGGCGGCAGCCTCGTCATCCGTTTTAGCTGCTACAGTGGCTGGCTTCCGGTTGGTGGACATCCTTGACAAGCCTTGCGCAGCTTCAGCCGATGTGGCTGCTCCTATTTTGTAACCTGCACGTTCCGTTGATCCGCCACCGACGACAACTGCGTCCGCTGTTGGCGCTCAGAATGCGATTGTGTGATACACCACTTCGTGTCGCAGTGATTTGGTCCCATTTGTTGGTCTTGGATGTGTTGGTTGATCTGAGGTAGAGAGAGAGAGAGAGAGAGGAGAGAAAGTTAAAAATCACTCATACGCCAGGTGTGCCATCTTAAACACGACAATGAAAGAGAGAGAGAGAGCAAGGATATCGAAAAGAAGATAAAGGATTCACAGCTTGTCTTCCTTTGCAAGAAGAAGAGCCCATGAGACCAAGATCCAGGCTCTTATTTTCACTTTCGCAAAACTTTGGCGATTTCAAATCGGTTCTTTTCAAATTCGCAAAAACTTTAGCGAAAGTGAAAGTGGTTTTGGAATTGTTTCTTCTATTCTCATTTCCACTTTCGCAAAAATTTGTCGAATTTAAACGAAAGTGAAAGTGGTTTTGGAATTGATTCTTCTATTCTGTTTTTCTCTCATTTTTACGTTCGCAAAATTTTGGCGATTTCAAACCGTTTTTATACCCTTGCAAAGTAATAATTTCCCAGAAGTTTGCAACGCATAAATATTCATTTCCGACCCTATAAAACTGTATATATTCTTGAGCAGGGTGACGAGCTGGTCGATTGTGCTTGTCCGTCCGTCTGTCTGTCCGTCTTTTTCTACGGGAACTAGTCTCTCAGTTTTAAAGCTAGCGAGCTCGACAACTTTGCACAGAGTCTTCTTTTACTGCACACTGCGAATATGTCGGAACCGACCGGATCGGATGACTATATCTTATAGCTGCCATAGGAACTATCGGTCGAAAAAAACGTTCTTTGTGCGCATAAGATTTTTTGTTTTTTTGTTAACGTGTCTTACGTCAGCGATTATTAATATTATGCGCTATTACACAGATTGGAAAAAACGGAGACATATATAGCGCATAGGAACTATCGGTCGAAAAGTGGGTTTTATTAGAAATTGTTTGTTTTAATGCTGCGTTCGTAAACTCTGATGTATTAAAACATTTGCAAGGGTATAAAAACTTCGGCAAAGACGAAGTTAACTGACCTTCTCGTTTTTTTAAATTCGCAAAACTTTAGCGAAAGTGAAAGTGGTTTTGGGAGTTGATTCTTCTATTCTCTCTTTCTCTCATTTTAACTTTCGCAAAAATTTGTCGAATTTAAACCCTTTTTTTTCAAATTCGCAAAAACTTTTGCGAAAGTGAAAGTGGTTTTGGAATTGATTCTTTAATTCTCTTGTTCTCTCATATTCACTTTCGCAAAACTTTGGCGATTTCAAATCGATTCATTTCAAATTCGCAAAACTTTAGCGAAAGTGAAAGTGGTTTTGGAATTGATTCTTCTATTCTCATTTCCACTTTTGCAAAACTTTGTCGAATTTAAGCCGGTTTTTTTTCAAATTCGAAAACTTTAGCGAAAGTGAAAGTGGTTTTGGAATTGATTCTCTATACTCTTATTCTCTCATTTTCTCCTTTTCACTTTAGCAAAACTTTGTCGAATTTAAACCGGTTTTTTTTTTCGAATTCGCAAAACTTTAGCGAAAGTGACAGTGGTTTTGGAATTGATTCTTCTATTCTCTTTTTCTCTCATTTTCACTTTCGCAAAACTTTGGCGATTTCAAATCGGTTCTTTTCAAATTCGCAAAACTTTAGCGAAAGTGAAAGTGGTTTTGGAATTGTTTCTTCTATTCTCATTTCCACTTTCGCAAAAATTTGTCGAATTTAAACCCCTTTTTTCCAAATTCGCAAAACTTTAGCGAAAGTGAAAGTGGTTTTGGAATTTATTCTTCTTGGTTCGCCATTTTCATTTTCATGGCATGTTCTCAATTCCACTTCTTTTTGAAAAGTAAATCGAACGCAATTCCGCTTCGGTTTTGTTTTTGTGTTCTGAATTTCGAATGAAATGGCTCTCCTTTTACTTTTTGTATTCCACTGGAACAAGCGAAAATGGCACTAGGTACACAAGAGAGAAACCAGAATTCCAAGCGAAACGATCGAAAATGGAACAGTCGGAAATGAGAGAGGCTGACTTTTATGTTTCACTATTCGTTTTTGTTTGCACAGCCAAAATCTGGACACATTAAACAAAAAAAATCATTATAAATCAATTAAAGACTAGAATGCCAATTAAATTTCACTAACAATTTCTAAATTGATCACAGAATTAAGAAAAATTTACTTTATGTACATCTAGCAACTGTAAGCGTGCGTAATTTGGCAATTACTTTTCATTCCACCGACTAACAAGCATTACTTTTCAAAACGAAAAACTTGTTCGTTTTGGTGTTGCGAGAACATGAATCAATTCCACTTTCGAAAGGTTGCCGTGGAAGTGGAATTGAGAACATGCCTGATATGTTCTTCATACAAAAAAAAAAAGGCAACAAAAATAATTTTTTTTTTTTATAAAAACCTGATAAAAAAAAAAAAAAAATTTTGTGGTGGAAAAAAAACCCAAAAAAAAATTAATTTATTGAAAAAAAATTTTTTGTTTTTTCCTTCGATAAAATAACGGTACATTGGTTGTGAGTATACACTTTCTTTCTCTTTTACTTCATGTCGCTTTGCCAAGTATTCACTTCTAATTACCTCCTAATATGTGGTGCAGTTATATGAAACAAGCGAGCCATCCCATGTTTCTCATAGAAAATTGATATATGTGCAATTTGTGTTTTTTGTCTTTTAAGGGAAATAGCGTCAACTTAAATGGCTGTTTCAATGACAAAATATTGAACAGGTGTGCAAGCAATATAATTAACATAACAATCAAGTGAATTTCAAGTGATAACATGTTATTTTGGCTAAAAATGCCACTTACAAAAGAACTATCCCTTAAACAGTAGATAAAAATCAAAACCATGCATGAAGCTGGTAGAAAAATTGGTGTAAACGCAGTTTAACGAACAGCTGTCGTAACACAGTAACCAAATTTTTTGAATAGTTCTCAAAATTATTGTCAAAATCAGCGATTCCCAAGGTGGATGAGAGCACCAAGCAACTCATAAGGACTCTAGCAGCCAATAAATTGATGAGCTGCGCTCAAATTAAGTCGAAGCTCAGTCTACCAATATGTCGACAACGCAAGCTTCAAATTTGCCGAAAGAAGTTGCATCTTCAGAATCAGTCCAAGGTACCTAAACCGCGCCACGAACAACATTACAAGAATGCGCAAATGGGCATTTATGAAAAGAATATGATTTGGGACCAAGAAATAGAATCCTTCATATTAAGTGATAAAAATAGTTTAACCTAGACGGCTCAGATGGATTTGTAGAGATATGCGACATCCCCGACCGACCTGCTACAAGCGCAACCATGGTGATGAGCCTCTCATGGTATAGGCTTTCTTTATTGCTAAAGGCACGTTGTAAATTCGATTTGGGCCTGGCCGTATCAATGCGCAAATGTATGTAGAGATGCTGGAAAGTAAGCTTATCACAATCGCGGAAGAGTTCCATGGTGACAATTGGATTTTTCAGCAAGAAAAAGCTTCCATACACGTTGCCCGGCGACAAAGGCATATTTCAGGTCCCAAAATATTCCGCTGTTACAGTGGCCGGCATTAAGTTCGGATCTAAATCCAATTAGGGATCTGTAGGGCATCATTTCTGTCACAAAATTCGGCGCTGTGAAGGAGTCCGACACTTTGATGCAGCTTTAAGAAGCAATTGTAAAGGTGTGGGAATATATTTATTTAAGTGTTTTACAAAACTTGGCTAATTCAATGCCCCGGCGGTTGCCGTTACTGGAAACGATAAATGGCAACCCAATTTTATATTAATGATATCACTAGACTACAACTGGAGATAAGTTTCCATTTAAAGTATAAAAATACCACATATTTAAAAATTTGCACATATATCAATTTTCTAAGAAATTATATTTAATTATTTTTGTTTGTTAGTTAATTGTTTTAAATAAAATATGCGTATGTATTTTTTAATTTCAATATCCAATACCTTTGTAAAAAAAATAATGTCACTAATGAAATAGAATGCAAATGTAAATAACTAAGCAAAATATGTATGCACATATATCAATTTTACTGAGGTAATTATAGAAGGAAATAAAGTTTGCATACTTGGAAGTAGGGTTGTCGAAATATGGATATTGAATACATTTTGACGATATTATTATGAATACTTTGGTTTTTGGACAAAATGAAGGTTTCTTAAGGGCATTCTCTTGGATATTAGTGGCATCAGTAATACTAGTAATATCCAAGAGAATGCCTTCAGAAAATCTCCCTTTTTCAAACATTCTATATACTTAAGCTCCCTAAACCGAGTCCGAACCCGCTGTCAGAAATAACTTTAATTAGATTTTTTTATCCGAATCGAAGTATTATCATTTCAAAATAATATCCAAACTCCACATATAACGACGAAAATTGAAAGCACTTGAATAATAACTATAACGAATGAGTTCCATTCACGTATTTAATAGCTCGAATAAATTGGGAATCCACTAAATGTTGCGTAAATTTAGTTGTGTATGGGATGCTAATGGAGATGGTTGTCAGTTTTAGGTAGTAATGATGACCCAATCGCCATATTTTTTAGAACTTGGAACTCTCCACGTATTGAATTCCAAATACGGATTTAACACCCATGGGCGAAAATGCCCAGAAATGTTTTGAGTTAGTTCATGTCACCAAACTACCAGCTACAAATCTAATAAATTTCCAATTTTGTTTAGCTATTTTGTTGCTTCTGAGTGCCCAATAAATCCATTTGTAGCCTGAGCATTTCCCTTAGTACAACAAAAGTAAACAGTGGAGTTCTGCACGTGTAGAATTTTAAGTCAGTTCATGCTTTATTCTAATCTAGCATTTGACATTAGGAATATTTCGTACGATTCGTTTAAAACAGTTCGATTTCAACAGCTCATGTTAACAACAGAACTAAAACAAACAAGCTGATCTTAATAATAACATAGCTCGAAGGGTTCAACGTCGGAAATTCTAGAGCAGTAAATGTAAAACATTAAACATAAATAAACAAGTCGAAAAAATTCATATCGAATTAACGTCGGAAATTCTAGAGCAGTAAATGTAAAACATTAAACATAAATAAACAAGTCGATTCATATCTGAACGCAATGGACTCACCGTTAAGTGTTGCCAAAGAATTTGGTATTTTGTTAAACCAAAATAAATAAACTACAAAAAAAGCAGAAATATTCAAACGCAGTACAACTTGGTCTGAAAGAAATTAAGTTTGAGCTCATATCGGGAAAATGGCAATCAAACCAATTACAATCCTCTTTAAGACAAGCTCCGAAATCCTGGGCACTCCGGCAGGCAGTGCCCCCTCTTCGGAAAGAGTGGAACCTAATATCGGCATGATTTTCCACTTGATTAGGAGTAAAATTTGTTTGGCATTGTTACAATTTTTGATCCTAATGATTTGTCATCTATAAATATAAAAGAGTTCAACCTGACTAATTGACTGACTGACTGGTGACTGTTGCACAGCCTTAACCATTGATGATAGGAAGCTGTGTTTTTCACAGTACTTTTATCTAATGCCGAAAGTGAGTACTAAGATCGGATTTTGGAAAATTGTGCTACATAAGCGAAAGTTTAGTTGACAGAAATTAGCTGCAAATTCATTTTCAAAGTTACACATCATAAAATATAGGAAACGTGACTTTAAAATTTTGGAAAATCTATCCATAAAGTCGGAAAATTTCCCGAAAAACTGTTGTATAAAACTTGTTTGTTTATCATCCGATCCAATTCAAACTCATTTTGAAATATCTATATACAAATTCATCCGATAGGCTTGAAACTCGGCTTGCAAAAATAGTAAGTGAAATGAATTGAGATGTGATTTGAGTGTTGGAAAATTTGACCCAACGTTAGGAAACGCGATTTGTAAGGATGGAATAAAAAATAATTTGAAATGGTATTTCGCAAAATCTAAAAATCCGCCCTCTAGTCGGGAAAATGTCCGGAAAATTCTACAAAAATATTTTTTTTATCCGATTGGCTTAAAACTTGGTTTGTAGAGATAAAATTCGATTTCATTTGTGGTTTTAATTTCCGATGTGGAAATACCGTCGGAATGCCCACTAGGAAGTGGTTGGGAAGTGGGTGGGAAGTGGGTGGAAAGTGGGTGGGAAGTGAGTGGGAAGTAGTTGGGAAGTGGATGGGATGTTAGTGGGAAATGGGTGAAAAGTGGGTTAAATGTGAATGGGATGTGGGTGGGAATAGAAGGCAAACCCCAGCAGCAAAGTCCCAACGGGGGAAAGGCAAAGTATCAAAACGTTGATTTCAAGCCTATGTATGTAAGAATCGATTTCTGGGCTCAACGGGGGACACAAATTTAAAAAATATTTTTAAATTCGGTAAATATTTGACTATTCACGATAAACTTCAAAATGATTCTTTTATTGCTTCTATACTGTTGAAGGCGCAGCGAAGCGCGACGGGGTTTATGCTAGTATTTCATATTTATGTGAAATTCTGTGACGAAATGAATATAAAAATATCTCAACTTTATCAGAATTCATGAACCAAGCTTTAAAGCAAAACCTTAGGTTCGATAAGTAAAAGGAACCGGTTTGAGAAGCGAACTCTGGCCTGAACCTTCGGTAGAATTTCAGACTTTTGCAGGCTTACTCAGAGCTGCTTATCTCATAAAACAGTACTTTTTAAATCTAACACTGACATTATAATGAGGATCTAAGAATATGAAATGCAACATTTTCAAGTTTCTGTTTTTAAAGATTTGCTAAAGTTATTCAGTGACATTAGAATGCAACACTGAAAAGTTGATACCGTCGAAAAATTTTAAAAAGTTTTTTGTTAGAAAAAATATTAAAAAGGTTTGATGGTAGTACAAAAACCTTCGCTGGATTTTTGTTCTGGTTAGCTGACGATTTCTTTTTATAGTACTTTGAGATTTTAAGCATATGATTTTGACTTCCGTAACATATATCGTAAACCATTTGAAATTTTCCTTTGACTTTTAAAAGGAAGTTATTGCTTGACTTGCTTTTTACAAAACATTTCTAAGTAGAAGTCAAAATAATCAAATCTTTATACTCAAAATTGCAAACTATAACGAATTTGATTAAGCAATAAAGGACAAAAAAGTAGCTTAGATTTAAATAAACAATCGGTTGGAAAATACCAACTCCATTCGATTGGTCCTTCATATAGTTAAGGACCCTAAAGTATGTTTAAATTCAACCAAAACTTGAAAAATTGCAGTTTGTGGTAGAAATCGACTGACACAATCAAAAATTTCGATTGTTTTGAATTAAATCAATCAAATTGTAAAAAATATAACTTCAAAAGTGTAACTAAAGAAATTAAATGTTAAAGAAATTTAATGTTTGTTTTGTTTTTGAAAATTTATGTAAACAAATAAATGTGCCCCTGATGAAGCCGCAAAGTGTGACCGAAACGCGTGGAGGGGAAAATTTAAAATAAAATGAAGTGTTATTTGTGATGAGCAATGACGGCCAACACAACCCAGATTAGCAACCATCAAATTTGACAGGAAATTGGGCCCAACGAAGAACACGAAATTAAATATTTGGTATGTCTGGACAATACTGTTTCGAATTTGTCCCCAAAATCCTCATCAGGCTTAATATTTATTCTCACTCCAACCGTGGTATTCTTTTCTATTTAAATGACGATAACGCCAAATAAGGGCTTGAGAATTTTACATTTGTAATTTCAAGCCCCGACTATTTTTGATATGAAGTGGTTAGCCTGAAAGTATACCATGTTTTATGAAGGAGTGCCAATGTTATGTTGTTTAGCTAAAACTGCGTTTATATCTTTGGCTGCTCCCAGAATCTGAACTTCGCTCAGTGATAGTTCTAGCGCCAATGACAAAGAAATACAAAGGTATTTCGGTTTTGTTTGTTTTTTTAATAGGAAACCGTTTGGGTTTTTATTACAAACATTATTGGCGTGCCGTCCATTATTTATACATATAAGGGTTTTAGTGACCTGCATTGATTTGAGTCGAAGTTTCTGTGCTTTTTTTACAGCTGTTGAATTGTGTTGATCGCATTAAATTGTTATTTATAAACCATTGACCTTGAGCCAGCGCTGTAAAAAGCACAAAAAATTCGTTGGAACAAAGGTAATGTACAGTGTAATCTTTTCGGTTCAAGAATATGGTTCTCGTATGCCGATATATAACAAATATTCGGAAAATATCGGTTTCGGTATCGGTTGATTACATTATTTTCTAATCATTAACTAATCAGAGTATCTAAGAAACAAAAACTTTACAATAAGAATCATCAATGATTGAAATGGAATGCAATTTTGTTTCCTAGGTATGTCAAAAATTATCTAGATAAGATACAAGGTTTCGGGAATTTCTAGTACCTAGGTAAAGGTTAAGGCACAAAATGGGTGGGAGACTAGGGCAAAGTAATATAGTAAATGGAACTGCAAACCTGCAAAACATTAGGAGGATTCACCCCAGTCGTTCGAACTTGTAGAACTTTGGCTTTTTTTGTAGATATTTAATGTTCAGGTATGGCAATCGAGTGATGGTCACGCTGTATTTAGAAAATGTAAAACAGAAGAAGGCGCTTAACAAATGGAGAAGCTACTTCTCCAGGCGATAACGAACATGATGCCGCTTCTAGAGAAGTAGCGATGCCACCAATCGACAACATAGAGATAGACCCGCCGACCCAACAGGAAGTCTGTTTAACCATACAAAGGCTAAAGAACAACAAATCACCAGGCGCGGATGAGCTGCCCGCTGAGCTGTTCAAGGCTGGAGGGGCATGCACCAACTTCTTTGCCGTATATGGGTTGACCAAGTATGCCCGACGATTGGAATCTAAATGTCCTATGCCCAATATTTAAATAAGGGGACCCTGCAGTTTGCGCCAACTACCGCGGGATCAGTCTCCTTCCCATTGCATATAAGGTTCTGTCGCGCATTATTGTGAACATTTAACACACTGATTGGACCTTATCAATGTGGCTTTAGACCTGGTAAATCCACCACAGACCAGATATTCAGTACGACAAACCCTGGAGAAGACCTATGAGAGAGGCATCAACACACACCATCTATTTGTTGATTATAAATCAGCCTTCGACACGCCGATAAGGTCAAGGTTTTTGAAGCCTTGTCTACCCTTGGTATACCAGCAAAAGTACGTCCGTCTTTGCATGATGACGTTGAGAAGTACACAAAGCTCCGTCAAAATAGGAAAGAACCTTTCCGAACCATTTGATACCAAAGAGAGGTTTTAGGCAGGGCGATACCTTATCGTGTGACTTCTTCAATCTACTGATGGAATATATACTGCGCCGGTGCCCACATGCCAACAGAACGGGCGCCTTTATTTATAAAGATCTAATGCTACTCGCATATGCCGATGATATCGACATCATCGGCAAAAACGAACGGGCGGTAAGCAGGGCGTTTTTCAGAGATTGAAGGCAGTCAGAACTGATGGGTTTGGGGAAAATGAGGACAAGACAGAAATACCTTGTATCCGCGGACAAAAAGTCCTTGCGTCTTGGACAATTTGTTACAATGGGAGAATACAACTTTAAAGTTGTAGGGGATTTTGTTTACCTCGGAACGACGATAACCAGCGACAACAACATCAGTCTGGAAATCCGACGAAGGATCACTCTTGCAAACCGATGCTACTACGGGCTAAGTAGAGAGCTCAAGAGCAGAGACCTCAAGCAAAAAAAAAATTAGCCCTATACAAGTCGCTTATCATCCCAGTCCTGCAATACGGCGCAGAAGCATGGACAATGACAGCAGCGGATGAAGCGGCGATTGGCGTGTTTGAACGAAAGATTCTTCGGAGGATTTATGGACCTTTAAAAGTTGGCGATGTTTTCCGCATTCAGGAAATAATGACGAACTGTATGAGCTCTATGGGGACACCTGTCTGGTCAAGCGCATAAAGCAACAGCGGCTGCGTTAGGACATGTCACCAGGATGGACGAAGAAGCTCCAGTAAGGAAAGCTTATTATTCGAAGGCGGCTGACTACGGAGGAAGAGGCAGGCGGGGAGACCTCGACTAGATGGGATGACCAGGTTCGGGCAGACCTTGCCAAATGTGTGACCAATTGGTCCCAGCTCGCACGGAGCAGAAGCGACTGGCGGACATTGTTGGCGGCCGAGACCGTCGAACGGTTGTGATGCAAGCATCGGCCAATCAAGAAGAAGAAGAACCGGACCATGAGTCAGACATAAAATATTCTCGAACTGAGCCCGATCCGGCCCACTTTTAGAAGAATTCTATTCGGTACAACAAATTAAGTAGTTTTTCAAGTACACTTACAATATAGAAATTCCTTGTTATCCGACTATCATTCAAGAAGTTCAAGAAGAGAAGTCAAGAAACGAATATGGATCTAGCATTAGAACTTTTAAATGATAATTGCAGAGCATAAAAGGAATGCAAGAAATGAAGAATATAATGTTGATGAAGGTTGCTCCTCATGTGCTTCAAAGGCATTTCTTAATTTGGACATTGACTCAATAAATTCCCTAGAGGACTATATAATTACCGTTTGTTGTGCTGCACACGCTCCAAATATAGTAGATAATGATTTTTTAAGACAGTTTAGTTTTGACATTAGTAGAGTTCGCACACTTCTTCTTTCTCACATTATATGGGAAATCTTTGCTTATAAAACAATTGAATTGAAATTGAACTCGGTTGAGTTAGGTTTACTAACTAAGGGTGATTTTTTAGCTATAATCTTTTTGGCAACACTGGTTTAAACAGCTCATTAACTTTCGTGTTTTTGTATCACTGTCAAACATCTTCAGTTTGGTCTATAATTTAACCATGAATCGTTTTACAAACGAACAACTCTTGCAAATTATTGAATTTTATTATCAAAATGCGTTCTCTGTTAAGAAACTTCATCGCGCGCTTCTTCCATTTTTATGGTCAGTTTAATCTGACCCACTAAAGCGGCTATTCGGGCTATTGTTAAAGCTCATGTCTATACAGACAAGCCCAGCGAAAAAGGTGACGCATTGAAAGACAACATTGAAGCATTTATTCGTGAGATACGGCCGAAATGTTGGAACGGAGTATGCCAAAATTGGTCTAAGCCGATGGACCATTTGAGACGAAGTGACGGTCAACATTTGCTTGAAATAATCTTCAAACAATAAATTATGTGGACCGTACTGTCGATTCAAATAAAGATTTCATACACATTTTCTGAATTTTTATGTGTTTTTTTATAAAAGCTTTCCTATAGCTCCTTTAAGATGGGCAATGCCTGCTGATTTTAGAACCGGGAGGTTCTTTAAACAGGTTACAATCGGCTATGCTATCGGCTAATATGCTATTTTTTGTGTGCTGAGTATTAAGGCTGAACGGTTTGCGCAATTGACATGGCTTCTGTCGAAATGAGTCCAGCTCAATCGACTCAGCTCGTCACCCTGATCAAGAATATATATAGTTTATAGGGTCAGGAAATGAATATTTCTATGCGTTGCAAACTTCTGGAGCAAAAATTATAATATCCTTTGCAAAGGTATAATGAGAGAAAATAGATATGCTAGTGCTGTCAGATGTCGAGAAAAGGCCAAAAGTGAGAATTGCTCATTTCGTGAAATTGTCTGAAAAAGTGGACGATCAAAAAAAGTTATGCAGAAATATTTGAAAAAAAAATGAATATGGAAAAAAAACCGAGGACGTAAGCCGAACCGTCAGGCAGCTGAATGTGGCATAAAAGTGACTCGCTGGACCGTTGCACGTTCTTTAAGAACACTGAAAAATTTAACCAAGGTTACTGGACCTCGCAAAGAAGCCCCCGCGTGAAATTCGCCAGAATAACATGGCAACTGACTGGACAAAAGTAAAAAGTTTTTATAGAGCAATACAAATACTAATTCAGTTTCCAGATCATTTTCTTGGATGAAAAAGTTTAATTTGAATTTTCTTGATGGGTTTTCCCACTATTGAAGGGGTTTGCCCGGAAGGAACACCTGTACTTTTCTAAGAAATTTTGAAGGAGAATCATTAATGATTTGGGCTGTGTTCTGCGCGTGTGGATGCTTGGAGCTGGCATTTTCCAAGCACTCATATGAACTCAGAGTACGTGGACATTTTACCAGAATGAATTTATGGCCTTCTCTTCGCGGTGAAGGCGTTAAAAGGTCATTTTCTAAAAGGACAACGCACTAATGCACGCAACACAAGGCACTAATGTTCGGTTTTGAAGTGGCCCACGTGCTCCCACGAACTTAAGTCAGATGGAAAACCTTTGGGTGTTGCTTGTTCGAAAAGGATTAATGCTCAAAACCCTAAGTACAATAGTACTAAAAATCAAATTGACTATAATAATTAAGATATGGAAAAAAGTGTCCCTTAGTGATTTAAAAATCTCGTAGAGAAGTACTTAAAATACAGGATCTATGAATAAATTAGTGCTAAAAGAGGTTTACACTCATTGTTAAAGTGAATAAAAATAAATAAATTATTTAACATTTTTCTATAGTTTATTCAATTTAATTGAAGTGCGGCTATACACTTCACTATAGTTAATGCACCGCGCACAAATGGAAAATGAAACATAACGGTTAATTTTTGCACTGAAAGTGTTGATGTTTGTCACTTATTTTCTCTCATTTTTAACGTTCTTTCAAATGGTAATCGCAAAGTTTTTCCAGCTTCACTGTTTCTATGCGTTTGCACCAGAGTTTATTAGAGTGGGTAATTGAATAAGGATATGGGTTAAAGGAACCAAAGCTAGTCAAGTGTTTTGGCACAGGAAAAATTCACATGTTGCACTTTTTATTGCAAAAAAGCCGCTTTCTATTATTGGTAGACTTTAGTTCTTAGTTTATTCTGATTCTGTATTGTCCCTAGAACAAGTATGCAAAAGTTTAAAAATATATAAAACAAATAAAATCCCAATTTTAAAGGAGTGTCAAAAAGGGTTTTGACAAAAGTCAAAGCTCACCTATATCCTCAGTGTAGGAGCTCAAATGGAAATACAAAATTATATGATTCTAGACAAGTTTGAAATGTTGAACTTGAATCTGGTTTAAATATAAACTCTATATCTTTCTTGGATTGTACCAAATTTAACTTAAAGTGCATAATCAGCTGTGCTCCGACTTTCACTTACTATTTACGTTTTGCGACTTCAACAAATTCGTACGAATTCAATTATTAGTGCTCCCAAATTTGCAACTTTTGTTATCGATTCCGTTTCATTCCCAATTCGTTCTGCAATACTTCACGGTACAGAAGCAGCTGACTCGACAAACTTATCAGTTATATACCCAGCCAAATCGCAATTTGTTGTTGTCAAAGGTATTTTGATGTTTGTGCAATTTTGAGAGGGTTTTAGGAAAAAAATTGTTTAAGACAAGAATTTAATTCAAATAGTATAAGAGAGTTCACAAAAAAGAATCTAAAATAGTCACAGAATATTACAAAAATTGGATCATAGAAAGGCCAGCTCTTATCTCCAGCGAAATGCCCATTTACTTTCCAATTCACGGACTCATACGTCGGTTTTATATCGGCCAAATTTTGCGATTTGCGAATTTCCAGACTAACTACTTTGCGATTTAACGAAATCGTAAAATTTTTGCGAAAACGAAAATGGGAGCATGGCTGAATATGGCTAATTTTACCCCTTTTGTCGCATTCGAATCTGGTAGAAATCAGATTATTTTGAAAATGATTTTTTTTTTTATTTACAATATAGCATCGAACCTAGAGTACACAAAAACTAGGAATGTCGGAATATCGATATCGAATACTTGCTGAATAAATTTTTGGTCTGTATTTTTGTTAGTTTCATTACAAAAAATGGGGGTTTTTCTTAAGGCATTCTCTTGGATATTACTAGTATTACTGATGCCACTAATATCAAGAGAATGTAGCAAAACCTTCCTTTTGTCCAAAACCAAAAGGAATTATAAAAATATCGTCAAAATGTATTCAATATCGATATTTCGACAACCCTAACAAAAACTAAGCAAAATCGGTTTCCAACGGCCACAATATCGGGTGCTTTTCGATTTAACAATAGTGTACACTAGTGGGCATTATTATTTTGACAAGAAAAAATTCATAATTAAACCATTATGGGCATTTCCACCAAAAGGTCAACCTGGGCCAAAAAATTAAAAGTGGTTAAAAACACAATATTTTATCGAATTTTCATAGGGAAAAAATTAAATTAAACTTATGTACGGTAATATTACATTTACTAATAACCCAATTGGATATATTCGGTTTCACGGCCGTGCTAGCGCAATTTTTCTCATTTTGACATTAAATTTGCTTAATTTTTTGGGAAAAAGTGAGTATAGATTACGTGTACTTTCGCTATCTACAATCGTTCAACTGGTACAAAGGGGTATACATAAATGCATAAGGAACCATGACAAACTATGGCAATGCAATAAACTGTAAGTTTTTGCTTCGCATTATAGCAGAAACCACATAAAAATTATGATGGAAGAAAATGTCGCGTGCGACATGTAGCGTGCGACAGTGATTCAAATTCAATTTAAAAAAAAAACTACTTAATATTTTGAAGTCAAACGAAATGCATTATTAAGAACAATCAATACATAACATTTTAAAATTAATTGCATTACAATTTTCCATCATGTTTCGCTGAAATCAGTGCTTGAGCTAGTTTTCAAAAAAAGTGACTTCTGTCTGTGTCGCGTGCGAATGCCTTACATTTTTGTGATTATCTTGAAAATGAACAAATGCCCAAAATCGATCTTAACACAGATTATAGTGCTAACCAAGAGCTATAAAATTCGCATTTAAAAAAAATTAAAAAATCTAGGGACATGTTTTTTTCAGTTTGATTGCGTACAAATGTCGCATTCGACATCAGTGATTGCCCATATTGAAATTTTTGATTTATATTTTCTAACCTAATAAGATGATTGGGTACTACTTTATGTTTTATTGAAAGCTTACTTTTATACCAGTATTTTCCCAAGAATTGTTAAATTATTTCTAAAAATAACTTTTCTTAAAATAACAATTAAATAACTAAAAATAATGTACCTAGTTCAAGAGATGAATTAAACAGCTTTAAAAGCGGAATAGCCTAAAGAAAATTTAATTTAAGCACACAGCTTGGTACATTATCAGGCCCGGGAGTTATATGACGTTTTAATAGAAAAGACTCCCACCGGGCTTAAAATACCCAATATAAGGGTTGAATGCTATTTAATTTATTTTAAAATAAAATTTTTAAAATTTTTTTTAATAAAAAATCAGTTTAAGAACTTATCCGAAGAAATTCCAAAGAGAAAAACGCTACTCGATTTTTCCCAACTTTAGAAGATAGTATGAAAGCATATTGACATAAAAAAAAAAGTAGCCTTTGGGAATGCTTCCCACCAAAGGGGTGGACCAATCCAATTCAAATTCTCCAAAATCAAGCACAGCTGATACGAAATGCCGCCAAGGAACATAAACAATCTAATAGGTCAAGGTAACGACACAATCTTTTTGCTCCTAGCTTAATCCTAGCCAAAAAGGAAGGTGTCCAGGCACCGTTGGCTACAAATGTGACTCAACTCTAAGGTAAGGATAATCAAAGTTAATAACTGGACACTTGATTGAGTTTCTGCTTAACATTTATACATACATTCTCATATTTATATGTACATACATTTCTACTTGACTGGAGTTTTAGGCCTTATGTACATATCCTGATGGAGACTAGAACATTAAACATGCTTTGCGGTTGCCAGCCAGTCTCTTTGCCCCAGTCACTCTTCCTCTCCCTCTCTCTCTCTGCCCTGAAGTTCAAAAACAAGTTTTGGCAGCAGCTGGGAGCTGGTGAGCCATGGAGAACTGCCAATGTGAAGAATAAAAAACAACACACACACTCGCACACACACACACGAGTAGCCCAAAAGCTAAAGAATTGTTGAATAATCCTCTGTCATATCCTGTGTGCGTTTTGATCAGCGCCTCGTTTTAGTGTGACCTTATTTTACGCCACAACAAAACAGAAAGAGGGGTGGCGGGGGGAGGGGAGGGGGTTTAGAGAGAGTGCAAGATTTTTCATAGTCGACCTTCGCTTTTTGAGGGATTTGTCGACTGCATTTTGCACTGCTTCAGAAACGAATCAAGAGGAAATCGGCCTCCATTTCCATTTTCACACAAACACACACACACAAAGAGAGACAAGCCGAAGCCATTGCTGTTGCCACCACCCTCTCTCTCTCTCTGCCTCTGCTCGGCCACATCATGTGGGAAAGCCACAACAACAAAAAAACATTTTAATAAAAGGAAATAAAAGCAAATTGCAAAATACAAATTCAAAATGAAACTCATGTATTTATGTATACACTATTATGAGCAACACACACACACACACACACATCATCCGCACTCATGAGTGTGCAAAAACGCTGCGAGGAAAATGCAATTTGTAAACACTGGCCCAGCTGCAGCGGCGTCGGCAGAAGGAGCAACAGCAACAGCCACAGCCAACTCAAGCTCAGTTGGCCAACTGCAAACGGAAACTGGCCAAAGAATTTTCACAAAATGGGGGAAAAGTTGTTAAAGAATTGGCAGTTGCCGCCGCCGCAGCAGAGTTGCCACCAAGCAAGCATTTGCGTTTGCTGAGCGCACACACGTCTCACTCACACACACACACACAGAGACCCCGTCACACTCACACAGGGACACACACACATGAAGTTTCAGTGGAAAAAAAAACATTTTGGGGGGAAATCTTATGTGAGAACCTCTCTCATTTGCAAAAAAGCAAAAATCATCTATTAAAAAAAAAAAAACAAAACGAGCAAAACTTTTGGAAATTTCCTTCTTTTCATGACGCGCAAACGGCACTCACTTGTCTCTTTCGTTTCACTTTTGAGTTGCTTTTCTGCTTTTCGCATTCGCTTTTTCATTGAAACCGCCGAGAGCCGAACAAACCGCGGCGAGGCGAAGCCGTTGCCGATGCCGAAACGAACGAACGAACAAACGCGACGATACCGATACTTTACTTACTTAATTCTCTTTAGTTTTTTTATTTTTTTTTTCACAAGTCCATTTGCGAATTTTCCGCAAGCATTTTCTCACAGTTGAGGACAACAACTCTGATCTCTAATTCTCTGCCCCGCCCCCCTGTCTGTCTGTCTGTCTTGCGGCCAGGCGAGTGTCAACAACGCGGTGTTGTTGTTGGCGCCAACGAGAGATGTATAGAAACTGCAGCCAAGCAGGCGCAGGACCAGGAGGAAAACAAAAAAAATAATAATAATAAAATAAAATGCAGAACCGAACCGTTGTGAACGCAAACACGGTGCGAATCGAAATAAACGAGGCAAAATGGAGAGCAAGAGAGCGTCGCGCGTCGATGTCAATTCGTGTCTGTGTGCACGCCCGAGTGTGTGTGTGTGCATTGTATTCGCCGCTAATGCTCTGAGAGCCATTTGCTCTCGCTCTCTTACTGTCTTTTGGGTTCGGCCATATGGAATTCTATGAGATATTTGTTGTGTCCTACCTAGGGATACAGGTTGGTGATTTCTTTTGTTTTTATAATTAAAAGAGTTGATCAAAATATGATTTAAAATTAATATATTAAGGCCCTCTTTTGGTGTAGACAATTTTTTTTTTATTTTTAGAATATCTCCCCAAAAGCATTTTTTTAAAAATCGAAATACTTAAGAAGATATATCCTTTCTTTGTCGTCCAATGTCTTCACAAATACAAGTAATTTTCACATTACTTCAAACTTTGAACGCGTTTTTCTCGAAATCACGTTTTCCAAAATGGTGCCCACGGTTTTTCAAGAAGTTCTACCGAACCGATTTTGATGATGTAGGGCTTTATGGACGCAGAATTAACATGGCTATCGTCCCTACCTCAATCTTTGAGAAAAACTGAAAAAAAAAAGGGATGCAAACCGGTTCTGAACCGAACCGGTTTTGAACCGAACCGAACCGCTTTTTGCGCTCATAAACCGAACCGTAAACCGAACCGGTGTGTTTATAAAAATGCTGAACCGAACCAAAAACCGAAAAATAAAATGGTTCGGTTCGGTTCATTTCAACTAGACATTGAGTTACCAATTGATTAACCATACTGAGCCAAATCGCAGCGCATTATTTGGTAGAAATCAAGTGCGTGCCCAACTGATCACGAAAAATACGGTAAAGATATATTTCGGACCAATCAAACTCTGTAAAATCAAACTATAACATACTCACTACCCCCAAAGTTTGTTTATATCATATCATAATTGTTTGAATTCTTTATAATTCGTTTGATCGATCCGTATCATCCAATCTTAACCACTAATTTGTCAAGTGGATAAATAATCTTAATTACTAAATATCTTTAGAAAACACATAAAACTGTGGGAGATATGACGTTTTTTCTAAATTGCGTGGGAGAGAGGGGGCGAGGCAAAAATTGAAAATAAACTTGATCTGTCTGCAAGTATTAGAAATACATATATGCCCCATACATGCCAAACCTCTATCTCGTACCTTCTCTGAGATCTTTTCGTTCATACGGACAGACTGATGCTATATAGACTGGCTATATAGACTCGGCTGTCGATGCTGATCAAGAATATATATAATTTAATCCCTGGAAAAGCAAGAGTTGTAGAACACCAAATTTCTTAGGACCCAAAATTGAAACAGGCCAAGTCTAGATTTTGTTACCTCTACAAGGAATCAAACCTGCTATAAGAAGAAGGCAAAAAGCTAGCTAAATCTCATTTAATGTTAATATACATAAAGATCTAAATCGTTAATGAAAACAAAACGGATAATTCTTTGAACCCGAAAAGTAAAGACCAGTTGGAAATATAAGGACTAATTTCCATCATAAAGTAAAATAAAGTTTGTTAATTGCATTGAAGCGTTTGATGGCGAAAAGCGTTTACCTAAAGATTAATATTGCAATATTTATCAGGAAAATTAACTTAAGCAATTCCAGCCACACAAGTGTCAGTAGAACGAGCATTTCCCGCACTGAAACTTGATTTATCAGACTTAAGAGGCAATATCGATGAAACTTTACTATAAGATATATTAATACCAAATCTTTACTAAAATTCCATCATATTAAACTAAATTTTAGTTCTTTAATCTTTACATATGTATCTCCTGTTGTTTTGCAATCAATCGAGTGGAAATATCTTCACTAAATAACACAGTCTTAAACATATCGTTATGTTATCAAAGCAAATTTTGAGTTTAATAAAAATAAAATGTTTATTATATAATAACTAAAAACCTGACTAAAGATCCTAAACCTAACCTAAATAATCTGACTAAGGGCCGATTCTGTTCTCCCAGATAGCTGCTATGTGTCAGGTAGTCATCAATTTTAATACTCTTATTTGTTAGTTTCTGTGACAGATAGCTCTATGTAGAAGATGTGAAATGTGTATCAAAAATACATTTCTTTAGTTTGTTAAATGAATACAGCGCAAACCGAACCGAACCGAACCGAAACCGCGGTTCAGTAAGCCCCAAAAACCATCTAATGAACCGAACCGGCGGTTCTAAAACTGTGTGAACCACTGAACCGAACCAGTCCTTATTTCCGAGCGGTTTGCATCCCTGAAAAAAAAAAATTTTTTTTTACAAAAAAAACCCACCTTTTTCCAAAAAAAAATTATTTCCCCCAACTCCCCAACAAAAAAAAAAAAAAAAAAAAACCCCAAAAACCCCTCCTTTTTTCTTTTGTTACAATTAAACCACCAAAAAAAAGTGTGGAAACAAACAACTTTTTTTAGAGAAAAACTTCCATCCCCAGAAAATTTTAAAAAAACCTCGCATTCACAAATATATAATTTTATACTTTTTATAATATTTGTACAACCAGATACAAAAATCAGAATTACAAAATCTTTTCCCGATATCTTTTTCTCTAGACCAGAAGAGCGCCTTAATAAAGTGTTCAGATTTTCTCTTTAAAAATATTCACAATATAAGAAATCAAAGAAATTATTGCTAAGATCTAACATAGTTCACTTTAAACAGCTGTTGTATGTATATTTTTAAGGTAGACCGAGACATTTCAGACCACAGGGAGTATATAAATTCTTGATCAGTAGAAATTCGAATCCGTTGTGTTTAAAACCATCGACTGGTTGTATTAAAAGGTCCTTTTAAATTGCCCCTTTCTTAGTGGAAGCCATTGCAGTACCTTGTACTTCTTGGTAGAGCAGCTGTGGACCGCCTTGCGTACCTTGACTCTCTCTGTGTGTGTGTTCCATTTTGTAGCTGAAGGAAGATGGATATACTCCAGGTTTAAGTATGCCTATGCTTTTCCTATCGTTACTCTTCAATAGTTCAGTCCGTTTACATTGGATTGCCTGGAAGAAGCTTCGATGCTGGTCAGCATTTTTTTCATGCTCATCAGTCCATTTATTTTGGTTATCTAAGGATATCTCTGTGTTGTATTGTGACGCAAGCTCTACCCAATTCTGAAATAATTGTGTCTTGTGTTGCAGTAAGTAGGCTGCGACCACTTTTGGGTACCGACTATGTGGCATTTTGAGAGCTTTTTTGATGTATTCGAAGTAAAGTCGCAGGGTATACAAAAAGAGTGGCGGCAGTCCAGTTTCTAGATAGATGGCGTAGTTAGGTGTGTTTAAGGGCAGGGCAAAGATTTTCTTGATAAAGAATATCAGGCTTCGCACTACATCCTCGTATTTCTGGCCTCCCCAGACTTGAGCTGCATAGCAAGTTATGGCCCTCGCCGTAGCCTGGTACATCCTGTATTTCACGCTCGTGTTAACGTTCTTTCCCTGCATTAAGCTCGACCATGTGCTGTTAATGGCTACTCGAGTGTCTTTTAGCTTTTCTTGGAGGTGGGTGTCAAACTTCATATTTGGCGTTAGGACTATTCCCAGGTATTTAAATGTCTACCACTTCTAACGGATCTCCGGCTAATTTCCACCTTTCATTTGAAGCATGTCGCCTGCCCCCTTCATCAGGGTCATCAGCTGTCTGTCGACGAGGTGGCATCGCTTAGCGAAAGTTTAGTTTCTAGTTTTCGTATCTTATTTTGGATTGTGATGAGAAAAGTAGGCAAAGTCCTGGTCTGCGGCATGAAAGGTGTTGGCAAGACAGCACTCATTGAGCAGTTAGTCTATGGCAATATAAATCCCGAAACAGAGCTGCACCCCACCATGGAAGATATCTATGTTGCCAGTGTGGACACGGGACGTGGCGGTGCCCCTGATACTTTACGCATTTATGACACAGCTGGCTTACAAGGAGAACAGGCCGCCCAACTGCCCCGCCATTATTTGCAATTCCCGGACGCTTTTGTGTTGGTGTACGATCCCATAGATCCACGCAGCTTAGATATGTTGGGTGACATTAAAATGGATATTGATAAGCATAAAGAGAAGAAGGAAATACCTGTAATTGTATTAGCAAATGTAAGGGCTCGCAGCCAAAAAAAGGATATGTCTTCAGCCTCTACTCCTAATCCAGTGGAGCAGATAATGGATCGGGCTAAATCTGTGCCAGCGCGAGCGCATAAAATACTATTCAGTGAGTGCCATGGAAAGGCCGTCGCTATATGAGCCATTTACGGCTCTAAGCGCCCGCCTTCATCCACCACAGGCGAAGAGCACTTTCCCACAACTGCGGCAGGTTATGCAGAATAGGCAAAAAGCGAAGCATAATGTATTTGTTTTTAGTGACTAATTAAGGATATGTTTATATAGACTAATTTATGACTTGCCTTAGTATTGTAGATTTAGGGCCAGGTCAAGTCCTGACAAATAATGTACTTAAAACAGCTGTATAGTTAGCAGCAGTATTTAATATTTTAACAATATAACTACCTAATCAGACCGTGCAATGGACAGTGAAACATCTTAGATAGCGAGTCGTCTTACTTTCGATATTCCACACATGAATTCAAAGTCGTAAGCGGTACCCTGAAAATATACTGTGAAGCTTTGGTTTAACAAAGCAATATAAGTAAAAAAAAAAACATTTTATACATCCAGCAACCAACCGATGGGGTTGGTGGTGTGCGATGAAATGCCATTCCATTCATGTTTAGTGCGCGCAGCATGGTCGTGGGTTTGAATCCCAGTTGAGCACAACAATTTTAATATTTATTTTTTTTTTCAGAAGTCTTAAATAAACCAAGTTTGAAGCTGATATAATGTTCTCCTGGGTATGGTCGCAAAAAAAAAAAGAGGTTTTTTCTTCCTAAAAATTATAAAGGCAAACATGCCCAATATGATACAGCCTTTGGGATTAAAGGGCGATATCCACGGCTCGCGAAATGGCCGCGAAATGAAAAACTCCAAAAAAAACTGCTGCGCAATTTGTTCGTGTGTCCGTTTCATATTCGGTTTCCACTTATCGGGATAAATAGCTTACGTTTGTCACTACGTTATGTTAAACAAAAAACGTATCTTTAAGTGCTGTTAACGCCTTTTTTTGTGGCGACGCAACGAAAATAGGTTTTAATTCTAATTTGTGCGGGCAAGACAACCACAAAAACAAATTGAAAATGAGCGCAGCAAAAAGACTCTGGCAGAAAACGAACGCGAACAAGAAGCACTCAGACTCCAACGCAGTCAATGCGGCCTGGTTGAACATTAGTGAAGAGCTTGGCAAAAGCGGTAAGTAATGCAGCTACATAATGAAATATTCATTTTAATGAAATATATTTTTAAAAGTGATGGAATGCAAGGATGCATGGGTAACGCTGAAGGACAGCAACCGGTACCACACCAAAATGTCGGCTACGAAGCGCTTCAAGTTGACTATCCATTGGAGTCAACTTTACTAAATGAACCAAGTGCCGTTGATTGGGAGTTTGACGGCGCAATGTCCTTTTTGCCGAATACATCAGCAATGCGGAAGAAAGTTAAAGTGAGCTAAATAAATTCCTTGCAGAACTCTTTCTTCGGATCACAATATAAGTGAACCAAGCACACCCGTCTCGAAATGTGAGTTATCTCTCCCAGACTCGTTGGTTGACTTTGACGATGATGTGGTAGCTGCGAAGTCTTCGGCTGATTATGATGTTGAGACGGAGTCGGTATATCTATATGAAAGTTATGCACAGATAATTGCTATGTATTTTCTGGACAAAGTTATATAAATTATTTTGATTTTTTTACGAACTGTTTTTTTTTACAGCGCCAAAGCAGCGCAAGGTTACCTTGAATCGTTTATCGATAGAAAAAATTGTGTTATCGTGTTAATAGCAGCGGCTTAGCAGACTCTGTAAAGTATCTGCGAAATATCAACTTTTTCACGAGAGATTTTTCGCGAGCCGTGGATACCGCCCTTAAGGCACAATGTTTAAAAAGTTGTTTTATTAATTGTAAACTGTGCAAAAAGTTGTATGGACCATGGCAACTTAACAAACATAAACGCGCACTTAATCGCAAAGCATGCAGATGCTTGGCTGAAATGCAGCTCATTTTTAAAAACAGTAAAGAATAACATGATTGCAGCATGACGACTATGGTCAAACAGTGGCAGTCGCCTATAGTCATGCTGCACAGATATTGTTCTCCCTTTAAACATAAGTGTGCGACATCTGAAGACGTCATTTTTGAAGGATCGGTCTTCGCTGATCACAATACTGCCATGACAACCACCAGGACAGGAGAATAAATTATTGCAGTACTGTTGGAATTTACCGTTGTTTGCCCTGGAACGGGACCCTATTAAGTTCTGGATTGCAGAGAAAGAAGCATTGCCAGTGCTTTCTGTCTTGGCATTGTAATATCTAATTACACCGGGAAGCTTCGTGCCATCGGAACGATTGGCATCGGCTATAAAAAGTGTGGTTTCGACACCAGAAGCCCAATGACCGATGAGCACATAACTCAACATGTCTTCTTAAAATCTTTGTCTAACGATTGTTTCGAAGATTTAACTGAATAAGTTTTTTTATGCTTTGTTATTCGAATGCTCTAGACTGAAAGATGACGAATTAAAAAAGTAAACACTGCTTTCGTTCCATAAATTTAAATTCATGAATAAGTTTTTAGAACTTCTTATGTTATATATGAATTAAAAAAATAAATATCTTCTGTTAATTTAATAAATATACATTAAATCTATATTTTTTTTTGCGCAGTCAGATTGTAGTTCTTATTACGCGTCAAATGACGCCTCAATTACCTCAATAGACCTGTTCATTGTTAAGATCCGCCCTTTTATTGAAAAATATCGAAAATATCGATAATATCGATGTTTTTGACACCAAAATATTTATATCAATATGATACTTTCCCCAATATCGCCAAAAATATCGATATAGATATTTTTAAATATTCGACAACCCTAGTTCGAACCCCCGGACCGAACCTTCTGCAAAATTTTAGAGGTTTGCAGCCTTGATTTTCTAATTTCTTTAAGGGAAACCAACAATTTCCAGCTTATAGGACTAAAGTATTTGTTTTAGACAAATTTAAAAAACGATTTTAAACGATGTTTTCCTAAAAATGTTGAAGAAAAAAATCGAATCCTTTCCGCCCTTCACAACGGACTCGCTGTCTTGGGCAAAAGGACTACGTCTACGAGTAAATTATTGTGTTTTTTTGGGGGCGGTGAAGGGTGGAGGGTGGAGGGATGTGGCCAACATGCACAAATCGAAGCCAACTTTTTTGGCAACACGTTGATTTGCATCTGGGGGAGGGGGGCGGCAGCGGCAGCATCTCAAGATGAACTTCGTTGTGGCCAACAAAAACACGAAGTTGATGAGGGAGATGGGCGCACACGAGTCGGCATGGGGAATCCTGCAAGTGGCAGGTGCAGGTGGAGTCCTGCTTTCGTTTTCATGGAAATTGCGCTCTCTCCCCCTCGAGAGAGCCTCTCGACACGTGTAAAACTGGGTTAAAGGCAAACTTAATTGTCCACAATTTTTGGAGGCAAATGAAGGGCAAAGGGAAAATCAATAATTGTTAACAATGGCATTTCTGTACATAATGCAAAAGGGAAATGTGGGGAAAATGAGAGGCGGGGGGGAGGGGGGGGGTAGAAACTGGGTCAAGTGAATGGCCAAATGGTAGGGACAACAGCAAGGACAATGATATCATCAAGCAGGAGAGTGTTTTTTGGGGGGAATTCTGGTGTTTGATCCTTGCCAAGGAGTAGAGAAAGTCAACGGAGAAAGGTTTTCTTTCTTTATTTTGTTTTTTTGCATTACGCCCACTCGATAAATTTCACCTAGAAAAATAATTATGTACGCTCGCTCTACCCCCTCGCATTTACACACTTACACACACGCGGACGCCCTGCCTATGTGTGTGTGTGTGTGTGTGTGAAAGGCAATTGGAAAAAAGTAATGGCCGACAAAATGAATCGCCACGCAGCAGCGGCAGGCAGGCAAAAAATACAAAAAAGCAGAAGCAGCGATAAGCGAATATCAAAACTAAAGCAAAATACACAAATGCTTCAAATGGGATGAAAAAGAAAACTTCCGGCAAAGCTAAAGAGCAACAAAATGCCAAACTCACACAATTAACAATATTTCTACACAACCATATGAAAACCCACGTGAATCAGAGAGAGAGAGAGAGAGAGCAACTCTAGCGAGAGCGCAGAACACCAAACGAGACGAGAGAGAGCCGCTTCTGATCGCGGCGAATTCGTTAAGAGTTTTCATCCAAAACCTTAGCAAATGTTGTGAAAACTGCCACACACAATTACATACACATCCACATTCGTATTTGCATACATCTCTATCTGTATGTTTGTTTGTCTTGCTTGAGCAGTTAAAACCAACTGCCTGACACAAACAAGAACATGCCACTCTCTCCGGCGCTCTCTCTCTCGCTCGCTCGCTCTCTCTTCTTCGCCTTTATTGTGTCGCGTCATTCGTTTTAATTTTTTTTTTTTTACGCCATATTGAAATTTCGTTATATTTTGCCATTTTTCTTAAGGTTTTTTATGGCACTTCCCAGCGGTTTGATTTGAACTTTTTGCTTGCTTTGCTTAGATAATGATTTGAATGTCATGTTTTATGTAAGAAATTTGGTTTCTATAGAGCGTTTAGTGGCATAAAAAGGTCTTGAAAATTTGCCTGAACGGGTGAGGGGAGGGAGGGGGGGAGGTCACTCTCCCAATTACGCTCTCTCTCGCCTAGGTTTTGTCTTTATGCTTAAGCGTGTGTGTGTGTGTGAGCGTGTGTGTGCAAATATGGTTAGCTGTTTGTATATATATTTTGGATTTATTAATTACATACATAAATATATATGCGCACACACACACACACATATATGTACGTATTCATGTTTATGAATTATATATATATATAAAAGATAAGAGATATATAGAAAACGCGTTAGTGTCAGGATTGACGTGACAGCTGCTACGAAACAAATCACCATCACAGTGATCCATCCGCTTGCGGTGACTTGGCGTTATATTCAAATTTTTGGGAAAATCCAATCCAAATTATGGGAAAAGTTCAAGAAAAGTTTAGTTTTTCTTACACAAATATGTATCCTAGAGGCTAAGCTAGCTCGGAAAGTTTAGAAAATAAATTCCATAAAATTATAATTTATTTCTAACATTTAGCAAGGATTCTAAACTGAAACCGAAATGAACAGATTCAGATGGCATTTTCAAATATTTAAGAGCCGGAAAAAAGGATTCGGTTCAAACCATCATTTAAGTCCATTTCTTTACATCTTTTTAAACTTTCTCAATGTTATGACAGGGAAAAAATAGTTTTATGGAACAGAACAGGCTGCAGGAAGCGTTTTTCATCCCTTTTTGGTTGCGACACCGCGCCCAAGTTGCCATAGATACCCACTCCGCCCCCGTGCTGCCTCACTCAACCACTCTGGAGCGTCGACGTTGGCTTCGCTGTCGCTGCTGGCACAGCATGCGCTACCTAGACTTGCTGCCCGATAAATTATCAAACTTCATAACAGTCACAGTCTGACTGCCAACGGTACTGGTCCCTCCAGTTGTGGCCTCCAGTTCCCCCAGTGTTACCCAAAAGCATCATAACCGAAAATTGGCCAATCCATGACTAAATATTCAACGCAAATGTGCAATTGTTCCCCATTGACATCAACCAACTCAAGGCAAAGCCAAACGAAAAAGTTAACAAAAATCGTAGCATACAATTCAGCGCCGCTGAGAAAAGCGGAAACAGGGCCAGACGAGGCCGAGCCAGGGCCACCATATGGCTGGGTAAGTAGATAAAACTCAGGTTATTAACTTTAGCTTTTATCATATTAAATATTAAGTGTAAGCCCAGTGTTATTTAGTGTTTGGTTATCGCACAACCAGAAGGAGTCAAGGAATTTGTGTGGGAGTGGAGTGGAGTGCAGTGGGTGTGGGTGTGGGTGGGGGGGAGGCCAACATATGGCAGCAAATTTATGGCACAGATAGACGTGAAAGTTCATAGGAAACGTGCCATTAAATTTTCGTGTCTTTGACAGCAGACCGAAAGCCAAACAAATCAAACTGGCAAATTGAATTGCAAACTTCGTGTCCTGCCTGAGGGCTCTCTGGTCATTGCTGCTTCTAGATGTGTATGTGTGTGTGAGTGTGATTGATCATTGTGATATATGGTGCCAACACCTAAACGTCAGCTTTAATTAATGTTCTGGCCATGAATGACATGGGTTGAGAATAAAATTAAATTTCATTTTAAATTAAAACTTCACTCTGGAGACGGCAGACAGCTAAGCCATAAACTAGAAATGGAAATTTAACACCTGTTGATAACCCACTAACACACACACACACACAGAGAAAGAGAGAGGGAGAGAGATACAGGGGCAGAGCAAGGTCTCATTAATTGGGATTGGGTGCAGCAGTTGGCCAGGACTGTTTCTAAATTTATGACCAAGCTCATATGCAACCCAGTCCCAGGCGGCCCAGGCCTTGGTCAGGCAAGGCCACAATGCAGCAGCAACAGCAGCATATTGGCATTTTATGCTGACTGAAGCAGGACAATAAAAGAAATTAGCAACTTTAGGGCTTACGCCAGCACACAGACGAGGTCAGCATAGCGTAATGAAGCATAGCTTTTTTCAACTTAACTTGATTAAATTTAATTTTATTATTGTAGAAAAGTTTTGATTGGCCGAGAAAATTTTACAAAGTGAACAAAATAAATATTTATTTAATTTTATATTTTTTTAAAAATGAAGGAATTTATGTAAAGCCAATAGAATATGAATACCAGAATTAAGTTTAACTAAGAGGGAGAGCTGTATGAAATTTGTTGACTTGATGCCATATTTAATATTTTTAAATGAGTCTAAATAATTAATATCAAATTTATTAGGAATCAAAGAGTGTCAGCAGAGTTCGGGATATATTTTAGGACATATATAAGTTAGATCTTTCCTTGGAAGCTATAAGTACAAGATCTTCAAAATCAAAAGGAACAAAATACATGAAATAACATCGGGTATTCATCATTACGTAATCGATTTGCATAGACATTTGTTGCATTGGAATTCACTTTAGGCTCTGCATATTCCATAGTATCAGTTTAAGCCATGCACTTACAAACTGCCCACGATTTATTGATTTTTTTTAGGTTCCTTAAAAATTTAAAATAAATATATGTTTTGAAACGCCTATTTCATTTTGTGTTATTCTGACAAATTAAACATTAAATTCATTTAGTAAGCAGCGAAGCGTGGGTCTACTAGTTTCTTATCATTTCTAAACAGCATTTTTCTTCCTTTGTGTCTTAAATCCTCTATTAAGGCATATGGTATCAGCAAAATTGATGATACTTGGCCGCAGGGATTAATAAAATTAAAAGATTGACGAGCGATCCACTAAAACTGTAAATGTTTTGTTCTCTCTACGCGCTAGAAAAATTCCCCAAATAACTCAATTAGTCTTTTTGAATTTAAGAAAAAGACAAAGGATAAAACACAAGTTGTAGTAAAGAACACTGGCTATACGATATATTCATCTGTTTTTGATAAAACTCTCCAAACAGTTAACATTCATATCTGGAAAGTATAAAGACGCTACCATTGAAAACAAAAACGCTTTTCTCACTAAGACTAATTTTTCGACCGATCGTTCCTATGGCAGCTATATGCTATAGTCATCCGATCCGGCCGGTACCGACAAATGTGCAGCGTATTTGTACCAAAAAACGTCGTGCAAAGTTTGGTTAAGATAGCTTTAAAACTGAGGAAGGAGATAGCATAAAAACAGACGGACGGACAGACGGACGGACGGACTGTCGGACAGGCTAAAATTTTTGAGAAGTCCGAACCGAACCGAACCGAGCGCAATTTTCTTCCGAACCCGAACCGAACCGAGCAAAAAAGGAAGGGTCGGTTCAAAAAGGTGTTCGTAAAACATAAAAACAGCTTTGAATGAAATATTTTGCTTTTTATTTTATAATATTCAAAAGGAACTAATAGGTTAAAGATTTAAGAATGGTAAATAAAAGAGTTAATGATTCTTTACCATGTTTTTTTCTGATGAAAAAGAAATCTAGATGGCCAAAATGTATGGAAAAACTATCATTGTAAAGAAATTGTTGTATTAGCTGTATCCGCAACACAAGTATCAGTCTAGCGCACTTTTTCTACTCATAATCTGTTTTATCCAGCCATAGAGTCAGTAATAATGAAAGATTGCTGGAAGACACACTAATGTTTAATTTGTTCAGTGCGTTAACTGAGGCGAGGGAATTTGCCCCACTAATACAGAAAACCGAAATGGGTGCACACATGCACAAAAAGACTTCTGTGAATTTGGAGTTGTCTGTTTTGTACTTTTGCTACCTTTGGAGCTTCCATACGGTCATAGCAATGCTGGCATGAGATGGTCTCTTACAACTTGCAGACGATAGGCAAAGCCTGCTGATGATAAAAACCGCGAGGTTCTTGAAAGCTGTACAGCGACCAATATTTTTGGTGAACAAACATAAATTTAGAAAATATAGACCGGAAATAGACGAATATTTCCGGCTCGCTCTAACCACTGTGATTTCCTACGTACAACAAGAACTTCAATATCGCCTCAACACCGCTCAAAATTAAGCAGCGTACATTTTTCTCTATCTTGCCCATGAGTTATTGACCTGGAGGTTCAAAAAACTTTCGATGATCCAAGCTCGAATATTTTATTATCAGCCCCAATCGTTTGTTTTTTCTTTCAATTTATTACTCGAAGGGTTCGAACCCGAACCTAGGGGCAGCGACCTTCAGACCCGTGAACCGAACCCAAAAAGTTTCCGCGTTTACTGGAGGAACTACTGGCGATTTTCATTAGGTTTGCAGCCCTGATATCAACTCAGCTCGTCATTCTGATCAAGAATATATATACTTTATGTGGTCGGAGATGTCCTTCTGTGCGTTACAAACATCCGAAAATTATACCTAAATCTCCAAGGGTATAAAAAACTCGTTTTTATTTATTTCGACAGGGTCAACAGAAAAAAGCAAACAACGTTCGATGGGCAAATTCCCCACATTTCATTAGAATATTCATAGATTTTTTAAAATATTTGTCTAAAAGACACTTTAAATTAAATTTAAATGTAAGCAAATCACAGCTGACAAATCAGTGTGACCGTTTAATTTTAATTTAATTTATTTCGGTATTATCACAATGCTACAGGTACATAAGTACTAGAGATCTGCACGAGTGCACCGCAACTACAAGTGTACTGAATTCGTGCTCGATATTTGTTACACTCGAGTGTATCCAAACCAGGGATGCAAACCGGTTCTGAACCAAACCGGTTTTGAACCGAACCGCTTTTTGCGCTCATGAACCGAACCAAAAACCGAAATATAAAATGGTTCGGTTCGGTTCATTTCAACTAGACATTGAGTTACCAATTGATTAACCATACTGAGCCAAATCGCAGCGCATTATTTCGACTTTTTCAACTGATCACGAAAAATATGGTAAAATATATATTTCGGAAATCAAACTCTGTAAAATAAAACTATAACATACTCACTACCCCTAAAGTTTGTATATATCATATCATAATTGTTTGTTATCCTTATAACTCGTCCGTTCGATCCGTATCATCCAATCTTAACCACTCCTTTGTCAAATGGATATATAATCTTAATTACTAAATATATTTAGAAGGTACGAATCATCTATCTACAAAACTGTGGGAGATATGACGTTTAAAATTAATTTAAATAAAATTAATTTTTTCAAAGTTGTACCCCAGAAATTGCATGTAGCCGAAAGCAAAAACGATCGAAATGAAACTGAGCTGTTCGCAATTCCGCATTAGCGAATGCGCAGTGTTGATCGAAATTGTTCATGTTACCATTCAGCTGAATTATAGTTCGAAAACGATTCGAACTTTCATTCGAAAAGAAAATCGATTTCTATTTCACTCGGAAACGGGAACATCAAATGAAAACAATCCACTCGGAAATGGGAACAGACCTGATAGACTCGGCTGTCGATGCTGATCAAGAATATATATAATTTAAAGGGTCGGAAATTCCTTCTCCGATACATACTTTTGCACAAAATTAAGAGAATATGGAAAAGCAAGAGTTGTAGAACACCAAATTTCTTAGGACCCAAAATTGGAGCAGGCCAAGTCTAGATTTTGTTACCTCTACCAGGAATCAAACCTGCTATAAGAAGAAGGAAAAAGCTAGCTAAATCTCATTTAATGTTAATATACAAGAATATCTAAATCGTTAATGAAAACATAACGGATAATTCTTTGAACCCGATAAGTAAAGACAAGTTGGAAATATAAGAACTAATTTCCATCATAAAGTAAAATATCGTTTGTTAATTGCATTGAAGCGTTTGATGGCGAAAAGCGTTTACCTAAAGATAAATATTGGAATATTTATCAGGAAAATCAACTTAAGCAATTCCAGCCACACAAGTGTCAGTAGAACGAGCATTTTCCACACTGAAACTTGATTTATCAGACTTAAGAGGCAATATCGATGAAACTTTACTATAAGATATATTATTATATATTACAAATCTTAACTCAAATTCCATCATAACATGAACCAAATTTTAGTTCTTTAAACTCTATATATCTCCTGTTGTTTTGAAATGCAATCAATCGAATGAAAATATCTTCATTAAATAACTAGATATCGTTACTTAATCAAAGCAAATTTTGAGTTTAATAAAAATGAAATGTTTATTATATAATAACTAAAAACCTGACTAAACAACCTAAACCTAACCTAAATAGTCTGACTAAATGTATCAAAAATGCACTTCTTTAGTTTGTTAAATGAATACAGGGCAAACCGATCCGAACCAAAACCGCGGTTCATAAGTAAGCCCCAAAAAACCATGTAATGAAAAATGTATGCAGTGCCTCCAATATGTATGAGTGTTAATAATACTTGCTGTCACGCGTGCGGCTCAATTCACAATGTACAAGCAGAGAGCGACGCTCTTTGTATTTGTCTCTCTCTCTCTCTGTTTGAGATAACAACAACAACTTAACGGCGTTTACAGTTGCTTTTTTCGAAAAAAGAGAGAAATAAGCGGGAGCAATAAAAGTTATAGATAACCATGATTTATTTGTATGTGTGCTGTGAGTGTGCGACTGGCAATCTCAGACAAAATCAACATGCGGTACCACTCAAAGCAGAAACATCCACTTTGACATACGATGAACGAAGACACTTAGTAGCAAAAATAACACAGGCACAGGCAATCTTGCAAATCTTTGATAAATACTATAAATTAGAACCTTGGTCACAAAGCAGGGAGATCAAATGTACAGAGGATATAATCCTATTGAATGATTAGCTAACATAGATTTAATAGTCATAGGGCCGATTACACATTTTCTACGAACAGCTATCTGTCACATAAAGTAACAAGTAACAGGAAGTAATTGAAAGTTTATCTTCTTTTTATATTTTGATATAAATAGTGAAGCTCTTTTGTCGATAGAATCTTATGGACTAATAATAATGTATGAACTCTGATACCTTAGGTATACTAAACAAGGTAGGCTCACTCGCTCTCTCACAACTCCTTATATTTGTGTCAAAGAGAGCGAGAGAGATATATTTCAATACAAAAGCCTACTAAGCTAATAAGTCAAACACAAAAAATTCGTCCGTGGAGATGCTTCGCTTACAACAGTTGCTTACTGACTCAAATTTAACAAGTTGTCAAGAGAGCGAGAGAGTAAGTAGGCCTACCTTGTTAAGTATACCTTGCGCTGATCCACGACTCTTAATCAAGGCTGTACGACCAAGTTCAAATCACTACTACAAAATATTTACCAAACCGTAGAATAGATTCGTGATGAGATGGTTGACTGGTCATATTAAAGCTTACGCTTGCCCAATCGTAAACAGCTGAGAAAGTGAAGAAGATGCAGTTGTTCTAGATTTATTACCTCAGACTATTGTCTGTCTCTTTAATGAAATTCCTAAACATATGTTTCACAACATCTCAAAGAATTTCGCGACTATCATTGACTTTTGCACCTTGAATAATGCAACTCCAATACCGATTCTAGAACAAATTTAAAACATCAGTTCTGGCTCCAGGTTTAAATCCGTTCTGTTTGGTTTTTGTTGTATCATCTCTAATGAATTATTTTGTTTTTTTTACTATTTCTGTTCCATTTTATTAAGCTCTACATAGCCAAAGGCTACTTTAAACCGTAAGTACCATCTATGTTTTTAGTATATAAATCCCATTGCTAGTTACTTTCCAATATTATGTATCGTTAAAATGCCAAAGCTGTGAAAACATCAAAATTGTTTCAATTTTCATCGAAAAAAAAAATAAAGAAAGAAAGAAGAAAATTGAAAGCATGTACGAAGAAAACATTTATGACCATTAAATGGCTTTAAGTGCCAATTAATGTTTGACTTACACACAAACCCACAAAACTGACCGAAAACGAACTCACCATGGACGGGGTGGGCACCCGACTCTCAGCATGGGGAAGGTTACAGCTGCCAGACACACAAAAATCATCTTATGACACAAAAGTATAACGCATTTTCAATCAATAAGTATGTACTTATCGTAACTTTTGTGCGAGACTTTTAAAACATCAATTATATTTACGTATTGAAGCGTATTAATGTGTCCCCAGCATTAAATAGTCGTAGACCATGATGTGTGGGGAGGTGTGGAGTGGGTTTATAAGTATATCATATAAATGGCACACCTGATCCGAAAGCATGTAAGCATATAAATTCCATTTATATGAGTCTCTGTCAATTAGGAGCAACTAATTAGTTAGTCCACTACATTTCCCTGAAATTCCGTAGTTCATTAGCCTTGCTTATTCCTTCAAACTGGTGGCTGGCGGACATGACAGACAGTCCGGGTCGGTATGTGTCGCAATTTGCGTATACTTGTTCCAGTGACTCCCATAATTAAAACAGCAAACAAAATGCTGATTAAGTGCTATTATGTGTTGCCTTCAAACCAACTGCTGCAAAATGTCAACAAATTATTAATTTAGTCTGTTTTTTTTCCCCCAAAATATAAAAGAAGAAAAACAATGGCAAAAAGGATATCAATTTGCCATTCAGTAAAGGGTTTACTGTGGCCTGAATGCATTTTTAATTAACATGACATTCAACACCCAGCGAGGGCAGGGACAGGCGTTCAGTTGACTCTGGTCTGGTCGGTTTGGTGGCTTGAAGCTGCTGAATGTGGCAGTTAAATTCTTACTCTGTTATACAATAACTTGAAATATTATGAAAACTATTTGCTTATGATTGTGGTTTTTGGTCAAAGCATATTTGGCAAATTGATTTTGTTCTTTGCAAAGACTTTATTAAATTTAGCCAAGCATTCTTTACGCCTTTCAAATAAAACACAAAATAAATTTGACAGAAATGGCGAATATGAAATTTATTTTGACTCAGTGACTAACAAATGTCAATAAACTAAAGAAATAAGTGAGAGAGCTGCTGTCAAGTGACCCAACTGCAAAATACAACTTAGCCCTGAGAGAACGCTTTAATGAAATTGATTGAAAAGTAAGATTTATCATGTCGCAACTTAACCACCCTCCTACAGATTTCTATAAAATATTATTTTACAGCAGTAAAGGTTTCAGCTGGCAGAAATCTCGTTTATAAGAGATCTTAATCCAAGATTTTGAATATAGATTTAAATTTAGAATATATTTTATACTAATATAATGTAGAACTTTTTAGCTGGCTCTAGGTCATTAAGTTATGATATTGTCCATAACTTTTCTAAAACAAAACACGCACAACACCACAAAGGAGGCTGGGTGACTTGAATAGCTATTTTATGAATACCAATTCAATCATCAGCAGTCTTGGCCTGTTTTAATGAGCTGGCAGAAGGTACCTCATGACAGAAGTGCTTGTGATAATATTATATAATGAATTTTCAGGCTTAGATTTTCTTATCTCTGTTGCGTTTGGACACCGTTTCTCTCGGTTCCAATTAAATTTGATTTGTTCTCAGTGTAGGCTTAAAACAGTTTCAAACGGTTAATAAACGTGGTCTAACCTAGCCTCGGAACAGCACTGTAGATTCGATTATTTTTGATATTTTGGTTACTCGAAATCCACAGGCATCTTATCTTTCAGGGAGGAGCTAAAATTAGTGACCCATTTTGCCAGTTCTGATTCAGACTTATTTTTCATTCTAAATTTTCATCCAAATAAGTGAAACTGATTCAAGGTTTTACGATTTTATCGAGCTTAGAAACATTCGAGTAATTGTTGATGGCTTATGCTTTACTAAGTGGAAGATTATTTCAATCTCGATAACTGGGAATAAACATGTCCTATGAACGCGACGTTTGAGGCGTACAACAGTCTGTATCTGTAATCCTACAAACAAAGTTCGTTAATCTTAAAAGAATAGGCCCATTTAGCAAATATTTATGATTCCCGATGTCCTCTTCTGAATGCAGTTATCGCCGATGAAAAGGAATCGAGCAAAAAGTATGATTGGTAGAGAGACTAGCTTGTTGGGTCCATTATGAGTTCACATTGAAATTTTTAGTGGACAAACATGGTTTTTTTAATGATGTTTTGATGAAGTGTTGTGTGATGTTTTTGCCATGTTTAAAAGCGTCCACAGAGGATGCGAGGAATTTGTAAGAGAATTTATTTAAATTTGGAAATTTATATTACCAACACCACCCGAAGCTACCAAACCAAATCGCTTTACATTATTGCAGTCCAAAATTTCAGCCAAAGTCACTACAAAGATGTCCGATGCAATAATTATAATATTTGGAGAAACCAATGCAGCTGAAAAGTCGATTCTTTACAACGATGACCCCCCTCGTCCCCTCAACAAATCCAATTGGTGGTGGGGGACGCAAAGTTAAAGCCTGGGGGTTGGGGGGCGGGACGTTCCAAAAACCTACATAAAGCAAAATCAAATTTTTTGGGGTTTCTCCTCTCCTTCTTTCCGAGTTAATGATTTGTTGTTGTCGCCACTAGACATTCGTATTGGTTCCGTTGCACCGGTAAGGCTTATTCTGGGCACCATGCTTAACAATTACAATAAATAGATATTTAATAAAATTTTGATTCAAAATTTCGACGAAAAAGTATTAAGAAAGCTCCGCAAACGTTATCTGAGTGTGACAGCTACGTCCTGCGATTTAATGCTCTTAAAAATCATAAATAGTACATAAGCTGTTGTACCTAAACAAAAAACATATCAATATAATTGGCGGATTTCGTAGAAATACAAATACTATTTTGTTTATTAACTTTTGGTATAACTTTTAAAATAAAATAACGTTGTTTTTCAATACATAGGAAAACATTTATGTTGGCTTTTCACGTTTGAGTAGATGTAGTTTCTTGTATTGAAGACAATGAATTATTGAGAGAAACTCATTACCATCGCCAATCAAAACCATCGCAGTAGTCGAATTTGTGTCAATTTTGACCATAGAACAGTGAAAAACCCAAGCGATTTGATGTCATCATACATAGAATGTTTTTTATAATCTGTTGGATATTAAACAATTACCAAAAATACTTTTGCAATGTTGTCTGCATGAAATATACGAGGTCTTAGCAGGAAGAAATGTGATTTCGAATCTATAAGGCAAGTTTCGGTGTCATTTACGTAAATCGAATGTGCTGCCCTTTCTAATAATAATGCAATGGGTACCAAACATTACATTTATACCTACTTTTTAGTTCAACGAATCACTATAATGTAAGGATTTCTTCGAAATATTGACTATATTTTAGAATACTTAGTTTTGAATAAAAGGAAAGGTTTCCAAGGGCATTCTTTTGGATATTAGTAATATAAGTAACACTAGTAATACTTTTCTACTCTACGGAGCTCTAGTATGGTGGCCAGCACTGGAAACAATCAGCCCTGAACAATCTGCATAAAGGCTGTGAGAAGTGCGGAATTTATTTGCGGCGCACCTGACGGACACCAACGGAAACGCTAAATACTATTCTTCACCTTCTACCACTATACCTCGTAGCTAAGCAAATGGCTACCACAACAGGGCACCAAGACACGCTACCATACTCGAAGACCAATTGGTTTACCATTACTGACACACTACTGTATCTACAAACGACGTTCGACAACACATATTACGATGTCTATTCCTAAGCCGAAACGATTGGGACTTTCCCACCATTAACACTACACTGATGGCTCTAAGCTCGATGAAAAAGTAGGAGGGGTCGTTTTCTCTTCCAAAGAATTTGAACATATCGGATCACTGTAGTGTGTACTCAAGCAGAGGTGGTAGCCATCCAGGAAGCTGACACCTACCTTAGCACACTCACGGTCAAGGAAGGAAATGTATTTATATACTTCGACAGTCAAGCCGCCCTAAAAGCAATTGACTCATGCTAAAGCCTTACGGAATGTCTCATCTTTGAATGAGATCGCACGGCATTTCAGTATACACCTTATATGGGTGCCTGGTCAACGCAACATACATAGAAGGAAATGAGTCTGCGGACTGGCCAGAATAGGTACCACCATCGAGCTCCTTTCAGGGAAGAGCACGCAAAATGCCTATGGCGACACAAGCTTCACACAAAAGCTGAAACACTTCGTCTCGCTACGAATCGTTGAAAACCTTTTTCTAATTATAAATCATCAAAAACACCTTTTACGTCACAGAAGCGACTACATATCACTTGGGGGGGACCTCACGGGTCACTGTCGTGTTGGCCGACACGCACTACGCGTCAAGATCCCTTGACTGCTCCAATTGATTAAGTCCAGACAATGGGGACAGCAGTAACAGCCTTGAGGGGTTCAGTAAGTACTAAAAAGGGTTATGGGCCCAAAGTCTTAAGTGGGAGAGCGACGTGAGGCTAGCTTGCGATGGCTACTTAACCTAACCTAACACTAGTAATATTCAAGAGAACGCCTTTAGAAAACCTCCCTTTATGTGGCCGAAACTAACAAAAATACACACCAAAAATATATTCAACAAGTATACGATGTCGATATTTCCTCATCCCCAATTAATAGTTAAGAAGAAAGAGTGTTGCAGTGGAGTGCCCCGACTGCAAAATACCCTACACCAAGTAAAGCAGTTCCTAACGCTTTGATTTCCTAAGGTTATTGAGTTAACTTCTTCGACGGAATATATTTGCTTGCGACAATGCTTCTCATAGTTTTGAATTCACCTTCTTTGATAGGTCTGCACAGGAAAAGGAGGTGGAGTTTTCCAAATCTAAAGCAAATTTGATCTGGTTATTATAGGTTGAATGTGGTTCCACAGACATAAATGAGATATATTTTAAAAGATGGCTAATTAATGAATTTTATGATTAAGACAACATAGAGAAGTCAATATTTTTCCCACTTTTCCGCGAGTTTTTAAAAACTATAAGTATTTCTCAAACTTTAATTATATGTACAAAGTATGCATATCCTATACTTAGCTTTATTTATTATGTTCAGGATTTTGTTATTTCAAAAATTTTTAGGACTTTGTTTAAAGCCTTGGTCTCATTCCATATGGATATGGTACAACTTTGAAACCACTGCACAAACTACAAGAGTGGTAGACAGTATAACGCTAGAACGCAAAGTGATTGTTTTAGTGACCTTTGATTATAAAAAACCGAAACACTGAGAGCTTTTAGCGAAATCCCGTAGGTCCTTCGAGTAATGATTTTCCCCGCATTTACAACCAAGGGCTAATTGTTTAAAACAAGACACGCACAACACCACAAAGAAGGCTGGTTGGCTGTATAACGCTATTTCATGAATACCAATCCAATCTTCAGCAGTCTGCGCCTGACTTCAATGAGATGGCAGAAGGTACCTCATGACCGAACTGCTTGGGAATCCCAAAGGCAAAATCCGACATCAGCATTAAACGCCAAAGCTTTAGCTACTCAGGTCTATTAGGAAAGTAATAATCCTTACACAAAGCACATAAAAAAATTGGTTCCATAGTGTCCATGCCCACTAAGTGTATGCTCCACATTTGCCATCTTTGCTAAATATTTGCCATCGATGCTTTGTGATCCACTTAAATTTGGCAATATTTAGGACCAAAATACATACTTCAATAAATGATGAAAATGCAAAGCTCCACTCACAACAAAGCAGGCCCTTGTTGTCCCCTCCCCCCTTTCAACCAACCCTCAACGAGCCGTAACTAAAAAATGCGGACCCCCAAAATCAAAGTTCTTTTTTGTTTTTTGGGTGCCTTTTTTGCATACTTTGTTTACTTTAGCAACATCGAAGGCTTTTTATTATTATTTTTATTATTATTAGAGAGACTGTTGATGTTCTTGCTGCTCTTTCCTCGTTTATTTTTTTTTTTTTTTTGCATAAATAAATTTGAAATGAAATCATGTGTCACATTAGCAGCAGGATATTTGTGTACGGGATGCCTCGTCATCGAATATCATTTTCATTATGTATGTATGACCATGATGACAGGCGGGGAAATGCGCGATAGCGAATCCACCAAGGTTATTTTTCGCGTATTTTGATGACATGTAAAATTTGATTACATGTTCGAATGTCATCAAAAAAAAAAAAAAACAGAAACAGAAACAAATAAAATAAAAAATGCATTTTTCTTGTTCTATTTTAATTGAGCTTGACAAATAAGTTTTCAATTAGCTACAGAAAATACATATTTCTATTTTTATTGGATTGGACAACAACATCCACGAACGTGCAGAAAGATACAAAAAATGCCAATGAACAGCAAAAACAAACGCTGAAGCTGGAGCAGTAGTAGCCAAGGGGGTGGAACTCGTGCTCCGTTTATACAACGGTGGAACAAGAAATCTCATTTTTTGGACAAAACTTTGATATGTTCAACACAAACCAAGGTCTCAAAATATGGCTGAAGGTGTCGAAACTATATTCTCACTTTTACTTCCACACAAACTTTGGGAAAATATAATTTGGTTCATTTCTTGGAGCCGCAAATTGACAATGTTTATCGGTTTAAGAATTATGGAACGAATAGTAATTCCCACAGTTGTTGGATGTCCAAAAAGTGGTTTTTCTTAAGTTCTGAAAATTCGTTGTGAATTTTGATTTCTATTTAAGTCTTTAGTTGATTTAAAACATTCCTCGCTCAACTCCGACTATTCCTTTATTTTGGATATATCTCTCTACAAATTCCGTTTGAAACGAAGGTAAAATCTGAATAATTTCCAAGCATTTTCAGTAATAAGTGGAACTCTGACAACTGTTAATATTATTTTTTAATCAAGCTTTTCACTTTTTCTTTCACAATTCTGAAATTCACTTTTAAACACTGTTTAAAATCAGCAACAAAAAGTTCTTAAATATTTACTTAAGACAACCAACGATTTATTTATTTTTTTTCCACTGTGCACATTGCAGTCCATCGACGTTGGCGGAAACGGATGCGACCAGGGCACAAAAATGGCTGTCAATGTTGGCACAAATTGTTTGTCACGCAGTGCAAATACTTCGTGCTGTTGCTCAGCTATGCGGTATTATGCGCGATTTATTTCCAACAAATGTCGAGGATGAGAAGACAAGTAAACAGCAAAACGAAGACAATTTTGTGGCGAAACAAGAAAGGAAACCCGCCAGCAACAAAAAAAAAAGAAAAAAAAATTAAATAAAACGAAATAAAATTTGATATTGGCAAACAGCACAAAATTTTGTTGATTGTTTTGTAACATGTTTCATGTAATTAAAGTACAAAAATTCCACATAGAAATTAATTTGCGTATATTGAATTTTATAATGATTTAATGCTTTGTTCATCATCAGCTGAGTAATTTGTCTGAAATATTGTTTTGACCAAATCTCAGGGCCTGGCTAAACCCAACACTCCTTCTCAGTAAGCTAAATCTTACCTGTGATGCCTCGATGCTCGAAAATCTCATACATTCTCCAGATGTTTCTCTGAATGCTCTGCTCGCATTTTGCTCCCTAAACTAATGCGGTATTCTCTAGACTGTTGTATCAATGTCGGGATTTATTAAAGAATAGTGTTTGATTGCCGAAAGATGTACTCAAGAGAAACATATCAATTCAATACTACTATTCTAGTTCGAAATCAATCAACAAACTTTTCTTGATTTAACCCCCATATATCCAGCACTCCGGAAAATCTATTTCGTTACAGTATTTCATATAATTAGAAACACTTTGGCTTTGCTTTGATGTTCATTTTTATATTTTAAAAATGTAACGAAATAAATTTTCCGGAGTGCTGATATAGGCCTTTAGTAAGAAATTTATTTGTTTATTTTCTCGGTTTCATAGCTACACTACTGTGACACATTTTAAACTCAACAAAGTGGTGATGAGTCGAGACCAACAAATTCTGATAGGGTGTGATGTTACAAACCCCGTCTGTCTCAGCCCTGCTCCGCTCCGAAAAAGCTGCTTTCCTCTCGTCCAAGTCTTTTTCTGATAGCAGAATTTCGCCAACAAAACTTGCAATCAATCTCCAGGCTCTTCGCTCGAGGTCATCTTCATACGATGTAGCTGCTGTTCCGTCCTACACATCGTGTGAGGTTGATTCTCCTATCGGTCCACCGTTCGCAGTGTATCACTGTGTAGCTCCAAACTATCTATTTCTGCGTCACCATACACCCAGTTGGGCGTATGAGCTTTTCCCAATTGAATGTAGGAAAGCGCTAAATTAGCTCGATGTCCTATCTTCATTTGTGTTTCGTAGAAATCGTCACCTCCGTGCTTCCTGCGAAGCCAACTCTTTGAGCTCTGAAAGAGCTCTTCCATCTGCCCTATATTTCGTTTGCCCACCTTCTTTGCCACGCGGTGAGGGTTTCTTCTTTAATCCATTCTACAGTTTGCCTTGAAACTTGCCCAGCTTCGACGCACTCCGTATATTTGTCTTCGCCCTTCGCTAACAGGTCGATCGGCGTTACCCTGCGATCACCATCGCTGCTGCTCCTGATACTGTCCGACATGCACTAACTATTCCAGCGCACTTCTTCTTTGATCGCTACGAGTTGATTTGCTCGGCATTTTGCATTTAGAGAAGCTGCCCAAATCTCGCATCCATATAGAAGAGGCGTTGTTCACCTCCATTAGTAACTTCCGCCTACATTGCACCGCCGCCCACGCCATTAACTGTAGGCGCAGTGGCAGACTTCGTTACTACGTGCTGCATATGTGCTTGGAACGATAGCTTTGAGTCGAGCCTGACTAACCCCAGTAATTTATCACCTTCTGGGCGCGGATAATGCTATCGTGTATCCTCATGTCTAACTCTAGTGGGGATTTGTCGTCTCGGGACGAGCAGTAGCTCTGTTTTTCTGTTGCTAGCTGCAGTCGGTGGGAGTTCATCCAAATTTTGACCCGGAGGTACGTTGCGCGTAATCTGTGTTACGCGCCGTGATAACCGCCACAATGTCGTCTGCGTATCCCACCAGAAAGCGTCGTCGGGCATTCCTATGCGGAGCACCTCGTCATAGCTGATATTCCAGAGGTCCGGGTCCAAGTGGCCCTGCGCAGCTCCTGCGGGCGCCGCCAAATATAGATACCCGGTATCGGAAGCGCTCTTGCAGAGCCTCGCTCATATCCGTCCATTTTGCGCTATTTAAAGCATTTTTCACGTCCAACGTTGCCAGCAGGACTATTGGCCGTGAATGGTGATTGCCTTGCGGCTCCCCGCCGCTTTTTCAGCGACCTCACAATTGCTCCGATGGTGGACCCGCCGGCCTGAACCCGTACTGTCTAGGAGAAAGCCCTCCCAATCAAAAGCTGAAAACTTTAAAGTAGCTAACCAAACCAAACCCAGCGAAGGTTTGTGTACTACCATCATACCCTTACAGAATTTGTTGGTCTCGACTCTATTAACTTTTTAGTGTTGCACAGTGTGGTAGGACAGAAGTCTACAATAATTCTGTTAGCTTAGTTTTATAACCAGTTGGGAGTTTGATTACAAAAATCGTATACTGACAGTGCAAATGTATTTTGTGTTCATTTCATAAAATTTAAGAATGCGTTTTCTAGCAATAAGCAACTTAAGCTTACAGACCTTAGTAAAATTGATATATGAGCATTAGGTTGACGCCGATAAGAAAGTTAACGGATACCATCTTAAACGATTTCTTTTATGGTGTAGATAATAAAAAAAAAAAATCAAAAAAATTTAGTTCATGTTTTAACCTCTTGCGAAAAGCATTCAAAGTTTTCACAAATATCACGTATACGACACGTTCACCAAATCGAAATTTCGTCGACGAACTTCCGTATCATTTTAAAAGTTGTCAAATATTAATTTAGTCGAGCCACAAATAAATATGGTCGGTAGACTAAGACCAAATTTTGACAAAGCGAGCCCATTTCGAACGGAGAGATGCGTTTTACTCCACGGAATGAAATGAATTTACAATAATAAATAAAGATTTTTTGATTTATTAACAAATTCCCTGTAAAATTTTTTTTTCACAAATATTATATCCTCATTTTTGTAGATCCTGAAAGAAATGGGATTATCAAGTGACGATAGTCTATGTATAAGCAGCACAGTAAAAATAGACCTTTCGCAAGAACGGCTGCAACCGTGATGCGCAGCACTTCAGTTCAGTTCGTGTAGGACCTCACTTCAAAGATATCTTGATAGCCTCTTAGTGCACGGCTGAAACTTGCTTTCATCTAGAAGTGAACAACGTAGAATAGTAGAAATTTTGCCGTAATATACGATTTTTACAAAATATATATTTAGTAAATATTTTTGCATATTGTATTGGTTATAACATATTTTTCAATGGTCATGGTACCTTTTGTCAAATGTTATGACTTTAAACCAAGTCTACCTCAATAAAATTAAACATGTAGGCAAGGGCAACAATACGTATGAGTGATAAACTTTGAATCCAAGTCGCAGACCCTAAAACTAATTTTTTCTCAAACATTTTTTTGTTATGCCGTTTAAGAAGGTATCAGTATGGCGTTACATTTTTACATACATAAAATGTCCGACCTAATGTGCATACATATGTATAGTTATTTACATTCCCATTATTTTTCTATTTGTAACATTATTTGTTTTACAAAGGTATTACATATGGAAATTTGAAAAAATATTAACCCACAGCTTTACAATTGCTTCTTTAAGCTGCTTTAAAGTGTCGTACTCCATTGCAGGAAATTGGATTTAGATCCGGACTTAGTGCCGGCCTCTGTAACAGCGGAATATTGTGGGACCTGAAATATGCCTTTGTCGCCGAGCAACGCGCTCCTTCACGAGTGTGATAAACCTACTATCCAGCACCTCTACATATATTTGCGCATTCATACGGCTTACTTGCCTTTAGTACTAAAGGCAGCCTATACCACGAGAGATTCATCACCAGGGTTGCGCTTGTAGCACGTCGGTTGGGTATGTCGCATATCTCTCCAATATTTATGATTTATCTGGTGCCTCAGAAGTTATTATGCATCACATTTAAATTCTTCGTCCCAAAACGTGGTTTCATTAAAGGGCCATTTGGTCGCATTTTGTGATGTTCTTTGAAATACGGTTTAGGTACGTTCTGTCTAATTCTGAAGATACACTCCTATCGTCAAATTTTAAAAATAAAATTTTTCCCATACCTACTTTTCCAACCCTTCTTAGTATGCACTTTCACCGCTGGAAACTCCTGTTCAAATTACAGCCTTCTATCTCTTACCGTTCGGGCTCTGCGTAGATTGCCAATCAGTCAGTCAGTCATTACACTCTGTTTTATGAATATACGGATCAATACTTGTAACTCTGAGATGAAATCTTAAATAAACTAAACTTTCTTAGTTGGCTAAAGAATGAGGAACGAGAAAAAGGGGAAGCGCAGCTAACTAAAATCTTTACATCTTCATCTTTCCTTTAATTTGTTCATGAAGTACGGTTTCGGTTTCCGGTTTTAATCTCCGAAAAGGAATCATTCATGATTTTATTTATTAGTTCCTTTTGATAATTATATTTTACAATAAGTACACCCCAACTTAAAATTCTTCTTACAAAATGGTTTCAAAATCTATTTTAAGTTTCTTATTTTTTTGCAGTGTACATTTGGCAAAATTGGCCAAAACAGCAAACATTTGTTGTTTATTTCAAACCATGTTTCATGTAATTAAAATTTAATAATGTTTTAAGCAGATTTAAGATGAAAATCCTTTGCTTATTACCTGAAACTTTTTTTCCTGGCCAACTTTTTAATGGATTTTTATGTTTGCATTTTGCGCGCTTAAAAAAGTTTGCCAAAGTAGTTTGATTGGCTTTTGCCTGCCACCAAATTGCAAAATAATTGCCAGCAGAAGCTCCGACGACTCTCTCGCCCCGCGCTGTCTGGAGCGAGGTGGAATGATTGCGAAACAACTTAATTTCATTGAAAGTGATGCTTCCCCCAACCGATATGGTGGGCATGTTCATTACACTTTGTAAATGCAACAACAGCAACAAACGATGACAGCAAGTTTGTGTAATGTAATTAATTAATTACAGTGGAACAACATTGCTATCTGCACTGGTATGCAGGAACCGTGGTCGGAACAGGAGTCGGAGCAGCAGCGGCAGCCATGCAAACAAGCACCCAGGAGTCGACCCCAGCTGGTGCCGCAACTTCAACGCCACTTTTATTATTAGCCCGGAGTATTCCGCCTTGTCCGCCTTATCATTTTCCTACTGGCACGCTTAGTTTCGTGTTTGGCCGGTAACTTAATTACAAATTATAGTGCAATTAATTCTGCGGCTGTGGCATTATTAAGCGCGCTTCAGGCGTAACACAAAAACCACCAAAAGGCAAACTAACCATCCAGCTTACCCAACCCCAACCACCATCCTCCACCATCCACTCAGCGGGTAAGTAGATGAAAAATTATATAAAATCGCAAGTGACCGCACAGATATTAAATTTCCCCCGAAGGCGGAAAAATACAAATCTGGAATCTTAAATGGCCACGTGTGCTCGTAGCTATAACCTGATATACGAAATGTTATTGCTTGAGAATACACGTAGTTAACAAGATTCACTCAACGACTCAAGTGATTTAACTTTGCCGTGCAGGCGGAAAAAATAACGTCATTTTAAGTAGCAATTAAGTAGTTTTGGCTTTTGAATGAAATCAACTTGTTTTTTCTACAGAATCTTGAAATAAAAAAACAAAAAAAAAAAAAAAAAAAGTAATAAATATAAAAAAATAAATAAAAAAATAAATAATAATATAAAATAACTTATAAAAAAAAGAATAAAGTAAATATTAAGAAAAATTAACCAAAAAGAATGAATATTAAGTACGTTAAAATTGAGAAATGAAAAAAGTCAAAATAATAAATCGAATTTTTAATTCGTTTTTTTACCATATAGTCTTAGCAAGCACTTTAATTAGTGTTAGAAGTGTACACTGCAGAGAACATTCGGTTTCCAAAATAATGACCAAATTGAGTATATCGAACGTGACAAAACCAGAAGTGGTTTTCAGAGTAGCTATATAAAGACAAAGTTTAGCGAAACCCTAACACAATAACTAAGCCCAAATAATCTTAATATCTTGTGAATGAATAGTTCTTTAAATGTATATTATTTGATTTAAAAATCTTGGGTACATTTTTGGTAAAAAAATTTTTATCTCTGTCGATACGTGACATGTCGAACGCGACATTTTTTCCATCATCATATTTATGTGGTTTCTGCTATGATGCGAAGCAAAAACTTGCAGTTAATTGCATTGGCCTAGTTTCTCATGGTTTCTTATGCATTCTTGTATAGCCCTTTATACCATCAGAAAGATTTTAGATAGCGAAAATGTAAAAATAATATAATTTTCCAAAAAATTAAGCAAATTTAATGTCAAATGAGAAAAATCCCGGGCTAACTTGTGGGAAAACCGAATATATCCAATATTAAGGGTAAATTTAAGATTAGCTTACCTTAGTTTAATGTGATTGTGTCCTATTATGGAAATTCGATCAAATATAGTGGTTTTAACCATTTTAAATTTTTGGCCCGGTGGACCTTTTTTTACCCGTTACTCGTGGTAAAAGGGTATAGTCGTGCAAATGTAATGTAACAGGCGGGGGAATCCATTTTCCGCCCAGATAAAGTATATATTTCTCGATCAGCATCAACAGCCGAGACGATATAGACTTGTCCGTCTGTCACCGTCGCGTCTTCTTTTGTATGAACACCTGATCTCAGATGGTAAGAGATAGAGGTTTGACATGTATGGGACAAAATGACTTTTTTATCGCACGCAGATCAAGTTTGTTTTCAAATTTTGGCCACGCCCCCTCCCGCCCCACCAATTTGGAAAAAAGTTATATCTCCCTACAGTTTTAAAGATAGAGGACTCGTACCTTTCTAGAGATAGTTAGTAATTAGCAAAATGAATCGATTTGCCGAAAGAATGATAAAGATCGGATGAACGGTTCTCAAGTTATAAGCAAAAAAGTGAACTAAAGCTCCCCGCTACCACCCTACCACCCTAAAAAAATGTTGCATACTTTTGGATGGTCACACTGGGAAACGCGGGAACACTGTTAAACATGTTTTTCACAGTAACGGGGTATATCGAAGTCGGTTAGAGCCGACTTTAACTTACGCTCTCGTTAAGACGAGTACCATAGAAGCGTAACAAGACCAAGTGTGATAATCGTTTGTAAATCTTAAAACTAAGACTAATAAATCGGAATCAGAAAAGGAAACATATTACGCCCAGTTTCCGACAGTATAAATTACGGTACTATTAGTTTACTAAAAGTACTACAAATGCGAGTCAAACACTCCTAAGCACGGCTTATACACAAAAGTTCAATTTTTTAGTACGATTGTGAATATTTATAAAGTGTTTTATTGAAGCTCGAGTATTTGGTTAAGTCGTATACCGAACCAAGGCTCGAACCAAAACCTCCCGCAGAGAGCATAAACCATTGGTAAGTTTTGGTTCAACCGGGAAACCGGATCAAAGAATTTTTTGGGTTTTCAGTCCTGCTTTAAATTCAATTCAGTCTTAAAGCAGAAATTTGGCAATGGTGAACGAAGTGTATTTATTTGTGGGGGGGGCCGACACATGTGCAATTCGTGACTGTGCCATTTACTTTTTAAGAATATTTCATGTAAATGCAAGGTGGTCCATCTATAAGCTTCAATTTTGGCATACCTTTACCAGCATTTCGGCCGGTATCTCATCCATGACAGCTGTAATGTTGTTATCCAGGGCTGCAATTGTGGCTGGCTTCTTCCTGTACTAGGTTTGCCGGATATGTAGAAAATATCTAAATCAGTGTCCGGCACCGTTCAATTTTTTGTGTATACAAAGGACGACGTCCATCCTCTGTAGCAGCGGCGTCGATACACAGACACTATAGCTATAGCACACTAGCGTACACTGCTCTCTTTTGCAATAACAAACAAGTGCTAACTGAGAGCGCTCAGTTTCTGAACTCACACATGCAAAGGCAAAATAAGCCTGTGTGTTTTGCCGGACACTGATCTAAATCTATATTTTTATCGGTATAAAAAGAATAATTTCGATATTGATATTTGATTGGAAAATATACCGATGCTATCAATATTTTCAAAAAATTATTTTTATTAACTTAATAGAGGAGACATTTGACTCTTGTTAAAAACTATATTCTGATTATCGCTCAAAATTTAAAAAATAATTCGGGATTCAAATCAAATTGATGTTGGAAAGATTTATTTTCAGCCGGTTAGCTGCTATGCGTAAAATGAACTAACAATTTATTCTATTATTTGTTAGTTTTTGTGAAAAAATCGGTCTATGTATAATAGAAGATGGAAAATTTTGATATCATTCAGATCAAAAGATGTTGTAAAAACTAATTAATGAATTTATATTAATGGGATTAAGGAAACATGATTAAGCTAAATAACAAACATATTATGATGTATGAGGTTGAAGTGATTTGGAGCACACTAATATACAAAAGAAAACACCCACTTATTTTGGCCAAAGCCAACTAAAATATCTGCAAAATTTCGCCTCAGAAAATATTTATACTCTGTACCGAAGGTGCATAGAGTATATTAAGTTTGTGCAAAAGTATGTAACAGGGAGAAGAAATCATTTCCGACCCTATAACGTATATATATTCTTGCACAGCATTAAGAGCCGAGTCGATATAGCCATGTCCGTCTGTCTGTCCGTCCGTCCGTTCGTCCGTGTGAACAAACAGATCTCAGAGATGGTAAGAGATAGGGGTTTGACATGTATGGGTCTCTTCTTACTTGCAGTCGCAGCCCCCCACTCCCGCCCCGCCCCACAATTTTGAAAACGTCATATCCCCCAAAGTTGTGTAGATAGATGTACCTTCTAGAAATAGTTAGTCATTAGCAATATGTATCGATTTGCCGAAGAAATGATAAAGATCGGATGAGCGGTTCTCAAGTTATTGGTGAAATTAGTGAATCACCCCTACCACCCCCTCCCACCCTTTCACAACCAACGCCGCGCAATTTTAGAGAGAGAGAGAAATATAGAGAACGAGAGAGAGAGAGAGAGAGAGAGAGAAAGAGAGAGAGGGAGAGAGAGAGAAACTTAGAGATGAGCGCAGCAGCAGCTCTGCATACAGCTCCTACTCCAGGTACAGAGTATATTATAGTCGGGCTTGACCGACTTTCTCACTTGTTTTTATAAATTTTATTTTGAAGGACGACATCGGCTCATACAGGATAATGCTTATTTTTAAAGCAAGAGTAGAGATGCTCAATCTAAATTACCGACCACACCTGCAAAATTATGGCAGTGAATGCTCACTGTGCAACTTGAGGGAACGCGAGGATATAATGCACTTTTTGGGAAAATGTCCAATCCTACAAAATATCAGGGCAGCATGCCTCTGAATTTGGAGGAATGCGTCAACTTGTTAAACGGGAGTAACTGGAACAGCCTATCATCATATGTCAGCCGCACAAAAATATAGGCAACAAATAATAGAAGAGAGTTTTTAGGGAGATTATTAATGTAAATTAATAGAATTGTCTTTAAATTGTTAAAAACCTGTAAATGATAATATTGAGAACTGAAACGTAATAGTAATTTTAAGCAACAAAAAATTGTTAAATTGTAAAAAGGAAGAATCGGCATAGGGCTCACGGCAAATAAAGCCATGCCTGCTTTATGCCAAAAAATATACTACTACTACTATTTTAATCAAATAACGTTTTTTTTTTATTTTCCGATATCATGTAATCACATTTCTAGTTATTTTCACAATTTAACTTTTTTCTTTCATTTCAGAGTGCTATTGGGAGTTGTATTGAGAAAATGCTTGCTTAGAATACATACAATGTCCTGCAACAAAAAAAAGCTATTATGAAAATGTTGAATTCCTAACTGTTATGGTTTGGGCTACAGTTTGTTGATCACAAAATGGTATCTTGTCATTTTATAGGCAGATCAAGTTTGTTTTCACTTTTTCACACAACCCACGCCGCCTCCGCAATTTAGAAAAAGCGTCTTAACTCATTCTACACCTTTTAGACATATTTAGTAATCGACAATTTTGTATCATTTCTTTAGTATAAGAAACCTATTAAAAAAGAGATTCAATAGTTTCCCAAAAACTTTTTAGAATATACATCTTCATAGGTTTCGCAAGCGGTTATTGTGTAATATAGGGTAAGATTTGTATATACTTCTTCTTCTTCTGAATAGCTCGATATGATTGGTCAAACGAATTTCTTACACTACCATAGAAGGTCATATTAAACTTACGGCTTTAGTGGACCCAATAAAAGGTTAAACAGCTTTAGCTCATTCAAACACCGCCATTCTACTATCGAACAATACTATTTCATGGATTTTATTGAGAACTTCTGGGCATACACATGAATTTTAATAAAAACTATCCAAGCTGTTTAAGCAAAGGAGGCTGAGTAATTCTCAGGAAGTTCATACACATTTCAGGTGCCTTTCTCTGAATTTTTTTGTTATATATTGCCATGACACCAAACATGCCTTCTCATACAATGGCAACTACATTCACGCTTTTCTTTAACATATTTTCTTATTTTTTAGTATCGAATTTTACACAGCAACATGAATTTTAATATTGTGTAACAAAGGAAATATGCACATATTGCGAATAATTGAACTGATTTTATGCAAATGAGATATTACGAATATCACATATCAAAGAGTGTCTATAGACATGTGTTATATGCTTTGGCCTTTAGCATTTAATTGGGAAAAATTAAATAATTTTCAATTATAGTTTTTGATTTAGGAGCTGTGTTGTTTGAAGTCGACATTAGGGCTGGGGGCTAATTAAATAGAGATACATGTTCATATAATTTACAGCCTAAAAGTAGGCAGCAAATGTTTGACTTGTTATTAACACACTCGGGGAAGTTGAGAAGTGTGCTTGTGCTTGTGTGTGTGTGTGTTGTGATTTGCATTAATGAGATGCAAATTATTTGTTTATTTTTATGTTGTCACTTAACTGTCAGAGCCAACAACTTGGCAACGGCATCTTTTTATTGAAAAGTTTCTTCATGCCGAAACAAATGAGCAAATAATAAGCAAGCCAAAGTAAGAAAAGAGAAAATATTGATAAAGCAGAGCGAAAAGATGTTAATCAAAAGGCAAGCACGTTGCTCATAAGTACAAGTCTATAGGCAACATAATAAACGTGTACGCGCGAGCGTAGGTACACTCGGAAAAATAATCAAGTAGCAACGGGGTGTCAGGAGAATGGTAAAGGGAATATTCTTGGTCCAGATGTTAGTACTCTTTACCTTATTTCGATATGCGAAACCTTAATTTTAGATCTGCCCCTGAAGGAGTAATCCGCAATTCTAACCATTTTTAGTGCAAGTTATTTGGGTCAATTACAATCTATAACAGAAATAGCTCACAACATTAATTGGAATAGCAATGGTATGACTGGACAGGCTGTTTCGGAATTGTCCCCAATTCACTCATCAGCAGACTTTGTTGCTTTTCACACTTCAACCATTTGCAAATTTCTCTATTTATCGGCCAACTTGCCGAATAAAGACTTGAGAATTTCACTTGTGTAAAAAATCAAGCCCTGAATTTCTGTTATGAAATTTCAGCCTGAAATTATGCTATGGGTTTTGAAGGCTGAGCCCATAAAATTCTAAAATTAATCTTTAGAAATCTTATAGCTCCAGATCTTAATTGTTGATCAGATTTCTTAAGAGATTTTATCATTTTCCGTAGCTTACTTTAAAGGTGAGTCATTATAACACGTGATCTTACTCGATGAAATTTTTCAATCTATGAGCATTTACCTTGCTAATCCCGACTCCGACTCGGTATAGTTCTTTCTCCATCCAACAAATATCTTGAATCAAGAACATACTTGCTTGATTTCTAATTTTTCGGAGTGTATGTGAGCTGTTTCTTTTGCAAACAGAGTTACCTCTCCCCCCCATCGCCATGTCGCACACGACAGGGTAACGCTGTCTGATGTTTATTATTGTAGGATACTTGGCTTGCTCACATCAACGAACTGGAAGGAATGCGCAGTGACAGCATAAGTTACTAAAAAGCTAAGCATGGAGTGAGAGAGAGTGAGAGAGATGAGTATGCCCTGCCAGACATTTGCATTGTTTTATTTACATACTTCGCCACAAAGTTTGGCGGATGGGAAAGAGGGTGGCATATCGATGATGATGGGCGCTTGCATAACATCTATCAGGCATTTAAAGCTGTCCCCACCTCATCATCATTATGATTAATTTGCAAACAGAAATATGCAGATTAAGTTCAACATTGGATAATGCATAATTTGTTTATGTTTAATTTAAGTGAACTGGGATATTAACATACATACGAGGGTTGATCAATAGAAAACTCTCATTGGAAAAGAATATGAACAAATATTCCCAAAATTGTCCACTACTTTTCCCTAGTACACGCACCGATATTTTTCGATTTCGAGCGTTAATTTAACGTACTTCTAATTCCAGGTACCCTCCTAAAATGTTATTGGCTTTCGATCTATGTATTCAAAAGTTAAAAAAAGTCCTTGAAAGTGGACGAAAAAGAGGATATAAAAGTAGACCCCTATACAGAGTGTGTTCTGATGATTCTATAGAATAAGACGGTCAATTTGTTGTCCACCGTTCATTACACAAAAAATGTTGAAGGCGAAGCCATGAAACCCGAAGCGATTTTGTTGTATAATTCGACTTAGGCCGGCATTGATTCTATGGACCAAATGCTAACGCATTTGACAACAAAACGGCCAACAAGACGCTGGACATATGCATTTTTCTGCAACATTATTGATGTAATGGCATTGGTCACTCATATAATTTGTAAACAAAACGATGGAATCAACCGAAAGACAGAAGACGCACGTTTTTGGAATACGTTTTCCCAAACATTGGTCCACGCAACTGTCGAAAATCGCATAAATAATCCACACATTCTCTTACAGCTTACGATTCGTTTGGCTTTTGAATCGTTCTTCGGCAGAGCAATAAATCCTGCCAGCAGTGTTGTGGTTCCTCAACACAGCGGTCCTGATACACTCACCGGTCGAAAATCCTGTCGAATATGTTCAGAAACAGGCGATAAGCTGCATCGTAAAACTCGTTTCTACTGCTTCAAACGCACTAATCCGGTCTGTCAACAACACTCAAAAGTCGATTATACATGCTTCTCAAGCCTTTCCCAGAAAAAAAAAAATACAGGTTTCACCATACTACCTATTAGCATTCCTTTTTTTTTGTTCGAACAACTTTGTTTTGGCTCATAATAAATGAAAATGAAAAAACAACAAGAAAAATAAAATTTTTCTACCGTTTGTTCAGGTAAATTTTTCCATGTCAAAACGAAAGAGAAAGGTAAGAAATTAACAACATTTACCTATTTGAGCTAAGAATTCGACGGCATGCAACTCTAATTCCCATAGGCTTAGATTGCGATACCATATTAGGGTTTCTCCAGACTGAACCATTGTGACGACGTCAAGAATTTTAATAGAGATGGAATCTCAATAACGGATACTTCCGAGAGGTTGAGTAGAAATGGGTGACCAAGAGTTTTGAGTCTCCTTCTACTAAGAGCTGGGCAATGGCAAAGAAGTAATGTAATGTCTCCTTCTTCTCTTTCTTCACATTGGCAGTTTCTGCAGAAGTCGTTGTGAGCTACATGCCTGCCAATGAGGCAATGACACGTTAGGGCCCCAATCAGAATTGATATGTTTTCTCTACTTTGGCGCAGAAGACTGTTGGTTCGTTTTAGGTTGAACGTTGGCCACATGAGTTTAGCTACGGCGCAAACTGGAAGGTTGTTCTGTAGCCAGGCGCCACGTTTCATTCCTTGTAAGTAGTTTAAATGAGGCTAAGGGCATACCTATCAAGCTCTTATCTGGGAGGAGCTGACTCGTTTTCCTCAATGTTGCAGTGTCAGGCACCCAGATGAGGTGGATACGGAGATGCTGAGCGATCACATTTAAGGATCTACGGCATTCCGTGAGTGTTTTGGCGTTATTGTTGTGCTAGTCAAGAGCCCTTAGAGCTGCTTGAATATCAGAGTAAATGTAAATATTTCCTTCATTGATCATGAGTGTGCTAAGGTATTTGGCGGCCTCCTGGATGGCAACCAATTCTGCTTGGTACACACTGCAATGATCAGGGAGCCGGAAAGAGATTTCCATATTTAGTTCTGTGGAGAAAACTCCCCCACCTACTTTGTTATCGAGCTTTGATCCATCTGTGTAAATATCGATGGAATTTTCTCCAGGGCTGTAATGCCCTTTAACTGTTTGGACATCAAGTCTAAAGGAAGCAGATGAAATATGGTGTTTCCATAAAAATGCATGTATTTACATGTGACGTCTGGCCAGGCCCTATGTGCATGAACTAAGGTTGAAAAATAGAGGGTTAACTTCGGCTGTACCGAAGTTTATATACCCTAGAGCATACTATATTGCTGCAGTTTTACAAATTTTAGTTTTTCTCACTAGAACTACATTTTGGACCGATCGTTCCTAAGGCAGCTATGGTATAGTCATCCGATTTAAATCAAACTTGACAAAATTGTGTGGTAGTATAGATCAAAGGGGGAGATATGTAACAAAGAGTTATACTAGCAAAAATCTTAAGTGAAAAGAAAACTGTAAAGGGTTGGGAGCGATAGCATTGCACACAACAAAGTTTTTCTCACTAAGACTTTTTCAGACCTTCTTTTATGGTAGCTATACTATATAGTTGTCCGATTTTGCTAAATCTCGGTGAAATTATGTTGAAATCATAGAAATCTTAAAAATACGGGGGTTGGGAGCGATAGCATTGGAAAACAAAAAAATTTTTCTCACTAGAACTACTTTTTCAACCTATCGTCTCTTTGCAGCTATATGCCATAGTCATTCGATCCGGCCGGTTCCGACAAATGTGCAGCGTATTTATGAAAAGACTTCGTGCAAAGTTTGGTTGAGATAGCTTTAAAACAAACGGAGAGATAGCAATAGAAACAGAGGGACAGACGGACTGACAGACGGAAGGACATGGCTATATCACCTCAGCTCGTCATGCTGATCAAGAATATATATACTTTATGTGGTCGGAGATGTTTCCTTCTGTGTTACAAAATATCCGGACCACTTTATATACCCTCTCCAAGGGTATAAAAATATGTCCGTGTACGATGGTTAATCTTCAATATTGCATTCCAGATACTATAAAATTAAGAGCAAGTTTTTGCAGATTTAGTTTTGAACAAACATTTTTGACCTGCAATTGTTTTTGGAACACGGTTTTTTTGGTCTGAGTGAAAACAAAATGTACATTTTCCAAAAGTTTTTTCTTCTTTTTATTCGGTAATCTATCCAAAACGCAACAATTCGGGAGCCTTGCGCTTTTCAGCGACGAAGAAGTTTCTCTGAACACCTTTTGATCGAAGTGCGCGAATAATGACCAGACTATTACTGACGAGAATGTTCACCATAGAGGAATGTTTAACACAAAAAGTAAGACATCCATCTTTCAGATATTTTAATCATATTATTAAGGAATTTGATTGTGCAGATCCATAACAACTTAAGACAGTTAATATCGCCTGCAGATAAAGGAACATTATATCTCGAAACAAAAAATCCACATAGGTTAAGATACAGACCATGTTTTCTAAATTCTAGCCAAAAGTTTGGTCAATTCTGAGTTGGTGGTTCAATCAATTTTTACATTACATCCAGAAAAAGTTCAAATCACTAAAGACTAACAGTATGCACTGCATTTTTGTTATTGCTGGTGCTAAAATTTCTTATCTTATCTTGTCCCACACTTTAGGTTACAGAAAAAAATCGGAACTAGTTGCTGCCAAATTGGTGCCGTATGTATTTTTTAGTATTGCAAAACTGAAAGCGCTCCCATTACTAGAAGCCCAGCAATTGTCCCGGAAAAAGACAAAAAGTCCTATGGTTTTTTTGAGAACCACAGAGAAGGTATTACTACTACTGTTACTGTCATCCAAGAAGCCTTTTTAAATTCGGCCATAGTTCTACTAACTACAAATATTAACGTAGCATTCCATGAAATTCATGCCATGAATATGGTCATTTCACATTTCATTAAATATTTTGTAAGGAGCCAATGCTATATCAAGTTGCTTTTTTAAAAGTCCTATACACATTTGGGGTGGGAATCTAGTTTTCCTCCATAAATATTTAATCTTGATTTTCGGATTTAACAGGCTGTAACTTTGCCAGCGGTCTTGACAAAAATGCCACAAAATTTCATAACATGCATATATTAAACTATGATGAGACAGTGCCAATAGATGCCCGACAAACAGAATGGCTTGTAGCAAATGTTTTAGCTTGATTCCTATGTATCAAATATAATAAGACTTTGAAGGCCAATTTCGAAACCAATGGCAATATTCACATCCCGTGTTTGATTTTTCTCAGTTGCATTGATATGTGTACTATCCTATAAGCTTCATAAAATCAGCAATTAATGCTTAGTTTGTCCTACAAAAATTCTACAGCGGTAAGAAGTCGGAAATTTATCTTGGAAACGGAAACTAAGATGTGGCTTTGACATACCAACTAGAAATCAGCCTGAGTACACACGCAGGAATTAGTTAAAGCTGCTCGGGATACTCACAAAAGGTCTCAATTTGTAGAACTGTGTTAACGGTTATGTTAATAAAGGTTATACGGTTACGGTTATAAGAAAATTTCTTTTTCCGTTTACGGTTATAAATTTTAAAGTGTTTTTAGCGGTTAAAGATTATGGTTTCGGTTTTAATCTCTGTAAAAATAATAATTTTTTTAAATTTTCCAAAAAATCCAATTTTTTTCCTACACCAGTTGAGCTGAAACTCAACAGAGTCTCACAGTAATGGAGGTAAGGAACTACGGGAAAAGAGGTTTTGTGAGAAAAAAAAGATATCAATAAATTATCGCCTGTTCCGGAATTGTCACAACGATGACATAGGACATCAGTCGAAATGGGTTAATGAGAAAACTTTTAGTTAGTTTTCTGACTACGATCGATTCAAGGAATTAGCTCGAAACTTGCTTTATTCAGAGAATCGATCTGTGTTAATTGGGATCTTGGACTCTATAAAGGGTCGAATGCCACAATGGTAATGGGATGTGTAAAGGGAAAACACAGTCGGTTTTTGGAAGCGAAACCATTTAACAATTCCGATTCGGCATGATTTCATCGAAATCGAAAATGGGAACAGGCCTGTATATTTAAAAATTTTACTACTCTGCGGGGTTTCGAACTTGGGGTCTTTGGACAGCCGTCTCAACGCGTTGCGCCATTGCACTCGGCTTGGCAAAACGTCTAAAATACTACTTGTATTGAACCATCTACATAAAAACATGAGACCACTTGTAATTCTCAAGTTAGAATTCCGTGGGTGATTTATATAAAAGAGGCAACGGAAGTTTGGTGTTTAAATATTCTTTTAGTTAAAACAAAGAGCAAATTGATTGATTTTAATACAAAAATGGCATAGTTAAATCAAATATGATTGTTACAGTTTTTACTATGCGATTTTATTTAAAATAAGTGCGCTCGACTGATATGATCAGGGCTACAAACCTCATAAAAATATGATTTTACAAACCTAAACGAAAAGGCTAAGCTCTGAAATTTGTTAATTATTTTTCTAAAAAGTAAAACACTTAAACTTAATTTATTTACCTATTTCAAGTTTCGTTTTTATTGTTGGGTATATTTTTTACACAATTAGAAATAACATTTAGCAATAGCAAATAGTCATAGCTATAAGATAACTACAATTCAGTTAATATACAATTATCGGTATATATTTTAAGGTGTACATAGAAGTAATCCGTTCATTGCTTATGGCATAACCCCACACACTCAACTTAAACGAAATTGGCAATAAAACAATAATAATAATAATAAAAATGTACAAAAAAACACAATTTGCATTTTATTATATTTACTTAATCAAAGCGCCCCCGGACATATATCATACAAATTACAAATATTGCGCATAATTGTTTTTTGTTTTTTGTTTTCCGTTTTATTCAAATGTTTTTATGTATATTCACAGGTGTGTGTGTGTCTGTATGTGTGTGTCTTTTAAAAAGAGTAAATCAAACATGCGGCAAATGGAACTGAGCTGATAAGTAAACAGGGCTAGCGGCCATTGTACCATTTTTTAATCCTTTTTTTTTTTTATTTAAAATATAAGAAATTGAAAGCTGTCTAGCTCAAGCATATCTCACACACACACCCACCCACCCAATCACGCGCACACACACACTCTGTACTCATACACACACATACAGTCGCACAGCCAGACCATACTCCCAGGCGTGCGGTGAGACATGGATGATCTCTAGACATAAGTACACCAGACAAATTATCTAAAAATTTACTAGCTCTTTTATGTGCAACTTCAGGCTAGGGGTTGGAGGCAGGCCCCACTGGGAGGGAGAAGGCCCGTAATGCGTTGCTTATTCTGTTGTTGTTGTTGTTGCTTGCTGTTCCTGTTGTCACTTGATTTGATGTATGTTGTGGAGTTTTCATTAGTTGTTCCTCCAGTGCCTGCGCCTTGTGGTTTGTACCCACGTTGAGTTGGCAATTTGACGTTGACGTTGAGCTGTCGCCTTCTATAAAATCAACGGTTTGCCTGCCATCCATCATTGGACTGGCCTCCGTCTCCGCCTCTGCTGTTGCCGCTTCTTTGGATTGTTTTGACGTGGCAGCTGCTGCTGTTGTTGATGTTGCTGCTGCTGTCGCGTCGTCCAGTAGCGGACAGATTTGCTTTTCACCTGCTGCCCCTGACTCCATCCAGTTCTGTTCTTGCTTTGGCAAATTATTTTCTAATTGCTTTGCCTTGGACTGGGCATCCTCAGAGATTACTTCTGCCGCTGCCGCTGTTGTTGTTGTTGCTAGCATAGTTTTATCCGACATATTTATAATATCCGCCGCCACGGAATTTAGATTTTCCAGTGCCTTGGACACGGCTGGCTGTTGCTTGTCTTGAGCTGCTTCCGCCGCTGTTGCCTGACTTGCTGCATCATTTATGTCCGCTTCTACTGCTGCTGCTGTTGTTGTTGTTGTTGTTGCTGTTGTTGCTGGCGCTTCGCTTCCCTGATTTGTTTCGACATCTAAAATATGCAAGGCATTGGAATGGCAAAGTGAAAATAAAACAGGAAATGACAGGCGAAACATTTACAGTGAATATTTTTCAAACGAATTGAGAAATAATTTTATGCGCATTAGAGGGAATTTGTAAACCCACACAAAAGAACACGGACGGAGAAACGGACGAGCAGAAATGCCCAGAATGTTTTCATGTTTGAATTCAACCACCCCGCTATTGACATTTATTGGTAGTAAGTCTCATGCGAGGGGTGTTTCTTAGGTCTGCTTTTGGCTTTTTTATTCTTTTTATACAACTCGAATCTTCCTCAGGCTTGAAAAGAGAAAATAGTCTGGGGTAGGTTATGAGTGAGTGAACAATAAGGAGGTTTAACTTTAATTAATCTTTGCTCTTCCACTTGCTGAACAACTGAACAAAAAACCAAATCGAATAACCCAAATTTTCATAAAAAGCTCTAAATAGCAGAGACTCATAACAGATTTTGAATTTGTCAAAAATGCAAAGTGAAATATTTAGTCATTTTTCATCAAAATTGGGCAAATATTCTGGGACCTTAGCTTAAGTAAGCACTAAATATTTGTTAATAGAGCGAAGGTTTTAAGCCCAGAGTCGCACAATGCAAAGACGAACACGGGAATCTGGTAACAGATCCGCAAGTGGCTCTTGACAAATGAAGAAGTTACTTCTCCAACCTGCTGGGAGGCGATGACGAACATATTGCCGCCTCTAGAGAAGTAGCGATGCCACCAATCGACAACATAGAGATAGACCCGCCGAACTAACAGGAAGTCTGTTTTGCCATACAAAGGCTAAAGAACAACAAATCAACTGGTGCTGATGAGCTGTTCGCTGAATTATTCAAGGCTGAAGGCGAAGAATTGGTAAGGTGCATGCACAAACTTCTTTGCTGAAAATGCTCTGACGAAAGCATGCCCAACGATTGGAATCTAAGTGTTCTTTGCCCAATCTTTAAAAAAGGAGATATTTGTGCCGCTAGATTGGCCCTTTGCAGTTTGCGCCAACTACAGCGTGCGTGGGATAAGACTCCCTATCGGGGGGTTTCCCATTGCATATAAGGCTCCCGTCGAAAGTAAATAGGCCGGTAGACTGACCTCATACAGAGTGGACGGAGCCTGGCAGAGAGACTCCAGTGCTAGGGGAATGGGGCACTACACTGTTTGAGGTGTGACTCCAATGTGGTGAGAAGCTCAACGTATGGACTGCCACATGTGGCTAGGATTTTTGGTTTACCTTTGTTTCTTGTGTCCAGCAACATGATACGTAAGCCCCAGTTTCTTATCGATAGTTTTGGCATATCGATGCGATGGAGAAAACCGCTGAGCAGAAGAATATATTGCCAGCAAATATTTTGGATGTGACGAGTGAAAATTTTGGGAGCAATGCTTTTATATTTTTATTACGGGCTGTCATCTATCAGCGGATAAAAGGTGGTAGGGGATGCCAAGGTCACTCTTATGGCAAAGTGGTGCAAAAAGATCGCACTCATGTAATTTTCCTATTTTATTGGCTATATTCCAGTGGTTCGCCCATCGACCAAAACCGGCTAAAATAAACCCTAATATACACCCATGTTCTCAATTCCACTTACACAAAAATTACGTGATTTAAAACCGGTTTTGTACTTTAGATTTGAACTCTAAATCTGAGAACTTTTGTGGAAGTAGAAATGCGAATTTAGGGAATCTTGTATCCTACGATGAGAGACTTCATTCGATTGACGTACAACCAAGAGGGTCATACTATTTTAAGAGAAAATGTGCTAGCAACATGCTGCAGTGATGTTTTTGCCATCCGGGACACACTGCGAAGTGTCATGTCATTGGTTAAGGTATCTTCGGAGCAGCATGCTTACTGCTGAAAATATTATTAGTATTTTTTTAAAATAGTGCTTAACAGCTGATTGATCAGAGTGACCTTCCACCTTTTAGGTGCTTGGTCACACTGTTTTAATTATGTTCCACACACACAAGAAATCACTAGCAAATTTCAGTCAGGAAATTTTACGTGCCTTTACGTCAAATACTGGAAGACCTATGAGAGAAGCATCGAAAATCACCATCTTTTGTTTTGCCGCTAACAAAGCCTTCGACACACCGATAAGGTTAAGGTTTTGAAGCCCTGGACCTTTGGTATACCAGAAAGTATGTTCGACTTTACAGGATGACGCTGAGAAGCACTCAAAGCTACTGTCAAAATAGGAAGGAACCTTAAAATAAAAGAGGTTTTAGGCAGGGTGATCTTATGTGTGACTTCTTGAGGAGTATATACTGCGCCAGTGCCCACATGCCAACAGAACGGGCGCATTTCTTCGTACAGATCTATTGCTACTCGCATATTCCGATGATATTGGCGGTAAGCATGGCGTTTTCAGAGGTTGAGAGGCAATCTGAACTAATGGGCTTAGCGGTAAACGAGGACAAGACAAAGTACCTAGTATCTGCGGAATGAAAGTCTACGCGTCTTGGACAATTTGTTACAATGGGAGAGTACAACTTTAGAGTTGTAGAAGACTTTGTCTAGCTCGGAACAATGATAACCAGTGACAACAACATCAGCTAGTGAATCCGAAGAAGAAAAGAAGAAGAGCCACTACGGGCTCAGTAGGGAGTTTAAGAGCAGAGACCTCTCTCGAAGAACGAAAATAGCGCCATACAAGTCGCTTATCATTCCAGTCCTGCAACACGGCGCAGAAACATGGGCAATATCATCAGCGGATGAGGCGGCGATTGGCGTTTTCGAGCAAAGGATTCTTCGGAGGATTTATGGACCTTTGAAAGTTGCCGAACCAAATACATTAGAATATGAAGATGAGAACGCCAAACGATTTTTTTGCACACGATTTTTGGCTGGCTTTTCATAGCTTTTGGCTCTCTTGAAATTTTGTCCAGAAGCCAGAGAGAGGAGAGCGCTCTAGAGCCAGCCGCGTTTTTCTACGCATACGCGACAACCGACGACTGTAAGTGTGCTCACGTATTCTCAAGCATTACTCACACAGCAGTGCATTCTATTTTTAGATTTTTACGCTCCAACTTTTGAGCGGAGAGTGCGATATCGCGCTAAAAAAAAAAAAAACTGCATATTGCAAAACCATTGTATGGGCGTTCGGCATCTTAGAGATTATATTGGTCTTTGGACGAACTGTATGAGCTATATGGGGACACTAGTCTAGTCAAGCGCTTAAAGCAACAGCGGGTGCGTTGTCTGGGTCATGTTACCCGTATGGATAAACAAAATCCAGCAATAATGGTCCACAAGAGGAATGCGAAAGAACTGGGACAAGGCAAGGTGGGACTCTGAAGATGGGACGACCAGGTGCGGAACGACATTTCCAAGCTTGGTGTGAAAAACTGGTGCCAGCTCGCACGGAGCAGAAGCGACGGCCGAGACCGTCAAACGGTTGTGATGGCCAATAAAGAAGAAGAACAAGAAGATGGAAGTTTACTTCTTTTTTCTTTGGAGAAGGTTGACCGGAATAAGTCTACTGCGTTGACTGTTTCTTGGTCTCTAGTCTGTTGTGATGGATCACTGCCACGAAACACCTCAAGAACTTATCGGAATAGCAGTGGAACGCCATCTAACACATGGTTTAAGAGTTCTCAAGTTTGCGTTTATGGTCAAGTGTCAACAATCGCGGCCTCTAAAGCCTTTTTATGAGAAAATTTTCTTGTAAAAGTAGAGATGCCTACAGCCTCAGCTACCTTATGCACTTTCATCATTCAATATCATTTAATGGATTTTATCTACAAGTTCTGAAGGCCCCATCAGAGATCTGCACAAGTTCACCGCATTCGTACTTGATATTTTTCACACTCGAAAAATATACGCGGTGTTTAAAACAGTCGCTCATGCGGCTAAATAAGGTTTACTTCTACAAGAAGAAAGCGAGTGTTGATGGAATTACCCCAAAAACGCTCTTTGTATTTCTCTCTCTCTCTCTCTCTTGAGACAACAACTAAACGGCATTTGCCGTTGCTCTTTCAAAGAAGAGAAAAAAGAGAAGAGAGGGGAGGGGAGCAATAAAAGTTATGCATACTTATGTGTGACTGGGGCATGCGGTGCCCTTCAATACAGAAACAACCACTTTGATAGATGATCAACTGAGAAACTCCGTTGCAAAAATACCAATAACAGAAAGAGTGTGCTTGACTGGACTGTAGGATTTCGAGTGTATAATTTAAAGCAATTATTGATGCAGATCTCTGGTCCCCATAGTATTTCTCAAGTCTTTTTCGGTTTTCCCCCCATTTTCATTGACTTTAGTCCATTTAACGTTTCTCACTCATCAAACTACCCTCGTCTTTGGCCACATATGAAAGGGATTCCTTTTTATGTGTCGACTGCAGTTCATATTTGAATTTATCTTCTGTGCGATTTCACACGGCCAAAGAGTCGTTGCCAGAGCAACCGGCCACTGTTATGCCACCAAAAGTTAAGAGTTTAAGCCGTCGTTGGCCAGTGAAAGGCAATGAAGTGTGTCACAGAGTCAGTCAATTAAAAACACATCACCAAAAGCTCACCTGATGCAGGACTCGTCTGGTTAGCTTCGCCACCATTAGGTGCGTTATCCCGTGCTGCTGCTGCTGCTCTGGCAGCTGCCGCGGCCATGGCCACTTGATTGCTCAAATTTGGTATATCCGCCACATTGATGCGCTGCAAACGTATGCTCATCCGTCCATTGCCACCCTGACCCAGGAAGACACGTCGCACAACCACATCGCGACGCTGCAACCACTGACCCACAACGGGCAATCTTCTCAAATTGGCCAAAGCTATGGCCACAGCGGCAGCGGCATTATTGCCCTGTCCCGCATGTCCCGCGTGTCCCTCGGGCCTTTGCTGATCCGCCTGTCCCTGACGCTGGGCAGCAATCTGATGAAAGAGGCGCGTCACAATGAGACGGGCACGTTGCATGGTTGCTGGCTGAGCTCCACCACCAGCAGCGCCAGCTCCAGCAGCAGCAGCTGCTGCTGCTCCAGCACCCGCCTGTGCCTGGTTGCGTGTTATGATATAGACATGACGCTGTGCCATAATGGCGGGCAGCTCATAGTGATGAAAGAAGTACACCATCGAGTGCTGCGGAGACAGAAGAAGTGGGCGATAAAGATGAGCTGGGGTAGGTTACGTCATGAACTGGCACGTGAGCAGCTCCCTTCAACAATCTCCACGTGAGCCAAACATGGAAAACAATGCGATGGGTAATTTGTCATGCAGTTGACAGGCGTAAACACACTGGCGACGGCTACGCCTGCTTCTACCAATATTGCACAACGCATTCATTATTCACCATAGTTACCTGTATGAATAGATAGGACGAGAGCAGGGCCAGTGTGCGGTACTGGCCACTGAAGCGATACTGATACGCATAGAAGGCAAAGTGATACAGATAGAAGAACCTGCAAGTAAACAGAAGGACGAAAAAATCATTTCAAATGTTCAAACTGAAGCGACTGAAACTTGATAGACCGAAAGGTAAATGTATATAAAGGCACCTGCTGAGAAAAATATAGAGAGCGTTTAAGGATTTCAATTAAAAGCAAAGGATTATCCAGTCTTAAAACGAAAATAAAGAAAAATTTACTAGGAATTTTCATTCAGATTTCGAGTCTGATTTTGTTGTTTTCTTTTATCGCTAAGCTCATCAATTTTAACTGCTTCACAATCTTCGAAAATCATCATCAATTCATCTTTAAACTGGCGCAGAATATTTGCCATTACACGAAAAAGTGATGGATCAAGCCTGCTATTAGAAGAAGGAAAAAATGCAGCTTAATCTCATTTAATGTTAATATACAACAAAATTCCAAACGATAATGAAAGCATAACGGATATTTATTCAATTCCTTAACAAAGTGAAATATCGTTTGTTAGCGTTTACCTAAAGATTATTAAGATTATTCCCTGTTGTTTTAAAATTTATTTATATGCGAAGTGCCAAATATGTGAGAGAATACTTGATCAGGTCAAAAGAAAATTGTAATTATCGGGGGTACCACACTCTTCCAACCGAATTCCAATTCTTAGGTGCCACAGAAATTTCTTTTGGTTGGTTTCAAACCTCTAATCTTTTGTTAGGAGATTTTGCAAAGCTCTTTTCTCACTAGCGCCTTTTGTCGAAGTGGCGCCCTCTACATGACAGCTAGCGGATTAAGGGATGGAAACTAATACCTCATGTTTGGCGCCAACAAATTTTCAAATTTTGCATTATATTGGTGGAGAATGCGACTTAAAATTTAATTATTTTTTAAAAATGCATCAGAGAACTTATAACACAATCAAAAAATTTCAGTTAATCATTAAATTAACCCACATCTAAAATAAGGGAAATTTTTGGCGAGAGATTCAGTCTTGATTTTAGAGATGGAACGTCAATTGGAACATCTGGTGTTCCAACTAGATTTTCTAATTAGAAAATGAAATCTCTAGAAGTTCTGTGGCACCAACGAATTTTCCGAGAGATTTACAAACCAACCGTCGGTAAAGTCTCTAGAGATTTCTATGGCACCCCCGCATTTGACGATTTTGATCCGCTTGGCTTTAAGTAATCGATTTAAAACCGGGAAAGTTTCTAAACAACTCACAACAACGTCACTTGATATGTAAAGATGTAGGATTTCAAAACGAAATGAGAACGTTTATACGGAAATTGCCGTCGAAATTTTGAAAACCTAAGTTTTTGTTAATGAATAATCTAAACACTTGTATAAAAAATATTTTCTTTAGTTAATTCTATGAATAAAAAGTGAACCGAACCGAAGGGAACCATAACCGCGGTTCAGTAAGCCCCAAAAACCAAGCAATGAACCGAACCGGCGGTTCAAATTCTGTGTGAACCACTGAACCGAACCGGTTCTAATTTCGAGTGGTTTGCATTCCTGGGTCTCTGACAATAGTGTAATAGCAAAACAAATAACTCTAAGTATTTAGAAAATTTAGCCATATTTTATGTAGTTTGTCCGGATCAATTTGATAAGAGTTTCTCTTTAGAGAATTATGACATTCGACCATTTAGAGATATATGACCAGTGTAGAGGCAGCTTTAGCTATTCCCCAATGTCACAAAGAGAAACAGCTCCTGTGTCAACGGAGTTGCCATGGGGGTAGAGGGTTTTGAGCACAGTGGGGAAGTTTGTGGACCTCCTTTATTGAAAACTAATAACGAGTTGTCTGTGGGTCAAGGCAAGCGAAAAATTTTCATTTCTATGTTATAGAATGTTAAAAATTTATCATATCTAGCAGTGTTGTGCCGATGGCATTTTAATTGGCATTAAATCTGGTAATGCAAATTCAACATTTTTAAATTCGCATTAAAAATTTCAATTCCAATTAAAATATTTTTAATTGGCATTGAAATGAAATTATTTTAATTCAAAATTTTCAATTGGATGTCAAAGCGCGTTTAGCACGATTGAATGAGAAAATGTTCAGTGAATTTTAGTGTGGAATCAATTTGACTTCTTGAAACCTACAACGATGTCGACCCCGACGAAAAAAGGTCCATGCTATCAACCGCAGCCTCCAGACTTTACCGTCAGCGAAGCTAGCTCGAATTCTGCTGATATCCCGATTGAATAGAGAACGAAGCCTCAAATCTTGAGCGGTAAATGCTTTTAAATGCTGGAAACGCTAAGTAAAGTACCAAATACCAGGGAAGAGTGTTGCGATGCATTCAAATGGTGATTCATCGTTTTCGTACTGCTGTTCGTGATGAATAACTTTGACCTTCACCCACTGTGCTGGGTCAGAGTGCCTCCAGCTGCCACCCAAGACATTTTGGAACGAAAAAAATAAATAAATTGAAATTATTTCTTTTTAATGCCATTGAAAAATTTGAATTAAAATTTATTTTATTTCTAAGAAAATTAAAAAATTTGAATTGAAATTATTTTATTTTTTTAATTTCAATTGAGAATTTTGTATTAAAATTATTTCATTTCAATGCCAATTCAAAATATTTTTTGAAATTTATTATGCCAATTAAAATTTTTTGAATTATCATTTAAATTTAATGCTAATTCAAAAATAATGCTAATAATGCTTGGGATGCGGATTTGTGGTTCTATAAATAGTTTCCTTAAAAATTAGTCAACAAAATCTCAAATTTGGGCCAAAAAACAAAAAAAAATGTGTCTTTGAACGCTTCATTCATTTCATTTTGAGTTGTCTTCTAGAAAGGAACGTGGGTCTACTAGTTTCTCATGAATGAATTCCGAAGTCTGTCTATAGCTACCAGGAGAGCAATTCAATCAGCTGTTCTTTGCTTACATTAGTGTGACCGTATTAAACATTCGTCAGTGGAGCAAGGCAACTTTAGGATATGCTCGACTCAATTTTTACCTGGAGCTCTACAGAGAACTGTAAGAAAGTTGATAAGTTGAGATAAGATAAATCTTTTTATTCAGGGGTTTCCTGGAAATCTCTAGAGATTTTCGTATAAACGGTTGAACTTCGAAGTAAACTTGGACAACCTTATTTGCAAAGTGCCAAGAATCAGACCGCCTACTAGGATTATGTGGAAGGAAAACCGTACGCATAAATCTACTTGGCTTTAAGCTGGCGGTTTTAAATCGCTCAACTTTTGTCATCTAATCTAGTAAAAATGTAAAATTGGCTATACAGCTCCTCCAACGGGGCCAAGCCAAGCTTCTCTCTAGTAGCCGGGCTAATTTTAGCCCCTTAACATATAAATTCAAACACGTTTAATATGAAATGCTGACGTTTGTACGATTTCTGTGACATACCCTATTGAGATTTTTAATTTTCTTAATCTTATTCTCAGGTATTTCAATCTTTATTTCTTCAGATTGCAAGCTTCTTTAAAAAAAGGTTTCAGATTGATTTTTTCCCCCTGTGGGATGGTCCGGTGGTTCTATCTATCTATCCTCAATGGGTTAGCAGTTTAGAAAAATAGCTTCTCCATTTATGACCGCATTTAATTTCGAGAAATTCGAGCGAAACAAATATAAGGTTGTCTGAAGAGAGAGAATGGTTAACAACCAGAAGTCTTGGACAGACAATTGCGAAAGTTGGATCAAGTGACAAGACGACAAATTATGAATTAACAATAACAACGAACAATTAACCTAAAATTAGTGGTAGTTTTTATAACATAAAGAGAAAACATAGACCAATCAAACATTCAATGCGGAAATTCCTGGGTATGACCGATGTACCGATTCTTCTAAGTCTTGGGCTGATTTTCAAATAAAGAGAACCCAAGCTATTCACATAGATATGTTTGTAAATACCTGGTTAATATTCACTTTAAACATGCCAAAAATTCATGTCTCTGGCATTTACACCCTCATCAACTTCCATCCGGATAGATAGAGTAGAGCTGTGAATGGCGTAAGGAGGGAGGGGAGGGGAAGGGGTGGGAAAGCAGCACCCAAAATGATTACCATTCAATAATATTGTATTTAGGCAAGCCAGAAAATAAAAAGCGGAAACATATTGGTTTCTGTTTTTCTGTTTTCTTTTTTTATTGGAGCGGCAAGTAAATGCCAAAATAAAATATAAGCTAAGAAGAAATGGGTCAGACACATAGCCATGACATAAGTGTGTTCCACACAGTAGCGTTTAGTAGGGGGCAGGGGGGCAGGGGGAGCGGAGTGAAAATATCAAACTGCCAAGAAACGACAACAATAATAGCAAAATAAAAAAACACACTCAAGAGGATTTAATAATATAAATAATTGCTGGCGCTGTTAGTTGAATTGTTGTTCGCCAAAGACAACAAATAAAAAACACAATGGATGGCAACAGTTACAGCAACAGCGCCGCACAATGACGGCTCATTGATAAGCAACAGCCGGACAACAAAGCCTGGCAACAGGACATTTGGCGTGGCCAGCAGAATTCAACTTTAATTTATTTTTATAACGCCCGAGGGGAAGGGGGGTGGGGTGGAGTTTGATCGGGTTTAGGCAGAGGGGCATGGGCATGGCCATGATTGAGTTATGTTATTGAATTTAATTTGAGTTGATTGTGTGCACACACACCCACACTAACACACACACACACACACACTAAACCAACATCAATAACGACAACGACAAATGAAGACACACGACTCTTATTTAGTAAGCCTTTCCAGGGCAATGCGCAAGGAGTAGCTGGCAACACATTATGGACACATCGTGCCCAACGCTTGCCAGCAATTTCCTCAATTTCCCTCCCAAAACCAACAGCCAGGAACACAAGCAGGAACAGGAGCAGTAGAAGTAGAATAGAGGAAGCTAGGCGACACGTAGACAACACTTATCGCTTGTTCGTTTCCGTTTCATTCGTTTTCCTAATGTAGCGTAGCGATGACAAGCGGGCAACCCGTCCCAATAACGTCTTTTACTGTGGAACAGTGAGACCAAAGTCAAAATCAGAATTTACTGAATAATACGAAATGGAAAGGAGAAGATTTTTTTTAGCAGGAACACAACACACCACAAAGGAGGCTAGGTGGTCATACAGCTGTTTCATTGGTACCTCTACCAAATCTTCAGTGACCTGTGCCTACATGTACTGGCTCCAAAGACGATACGTACGGATGAATTGCTTGATATTTTGATTGATATAAGTTCGGTCAGGAGGTTCGAAACCTTCTTAAGAAATGCCTAAAGAAGGCAGCTGCAGTACAGCAGCATTCTTTCTTTTCATTTCTACTTCTGGAAAGGTTCGGTCTGGAAGGTACAATGCGTTAGCGTCTAAGACCGTTAATACGTTCAATCCTGTTTCATAATTTCCCTCTCCTTTAAAATGCCGAATTTTCGAAATGATCTACAATGTTGAGCTTAGAAATAATTTTGTATCAAGACTAAGCTGCTGTTGCCTCCTTAAGGACTTACTCAAATGATGACGCATTTAATTATTTTCAAACAATATTTTTGTGTGCACTCAATACCACAGTGCCGACATGTTAAAACGGATGTGCGCGCCAAGGAAATGCTATTGGCATTCATATCCTTCAATCCTAGCGGAAATGGTGGACAGGGTATGGCCTGGAAGGGAGCTGCATCAGGCAGGGGACAACTGTTGCATGTGTGTGCGCGGCCTGTGCATGGTTAAATAAGCACACCCCTCTTCTCTTTCAGTTCAGATAACTTGCCTGTTGCAGGTAAACGTCGTCTCCGTTGATCCGATCTGCGTCATAAGTGTTTATTTGTTGCAAGCAAACACAACAGTGGCATGTGAGGTAGTAGGGTAAAAGGAGGTAACTGCTGTGTATGATACGTAATGGTTAAAGTGCTCAATGAGCTTGTAAGCACTTGAGCCACACACGTGTGTGTGTGTGTGTCTGTTAACAGCATTTGCATATTGAGTTGCATATATCCAGTAATATGTGAGTGGAGGGCGTTTAGTCCAAGTGATTTGGCTAAAGTAAAGGAATATAAAAATGGAGCCACCTGCGTGCCGGCATAAATGCAACTCATCTCTAACTGAAGAAAGGAAGTAACGTGCTTAACCAATCGGAAATGTGTACTGTATTTGTTTACCGACGTTCCAATTTGTAAAAGGAAACATTTCTGAGCCTTTAAAGCAGGGTGAGAGTGTATTGGTGTGCTCTAATTAAGCAACGCTAAACAGCTCTGATCTACTTCATCAACCGTTGGCCAGCGACTTAAGAAGCTATTCGCTTTATTCGCACAAGCCTCAGAATGCGTTCGGCTCGTTTCGGTGTGAATAGGAAAATGTGTTCGGCTCCTGCGGGCCAAGAGTGTCAACGCTTCCTTATATACATATCCCTAGACTAAAAGATTTTCCCCTATATTTTGATCCCCTCCAATTTGAAGTATATCTTAAAGCGTTTGTTTCAGAGATTACTTCCTTAGTTTGGTTTTAAAAGAAAATCCCATTTTTTCCCCTAAACCAAAAAAAAGCCCATTGTGGTACAATATATAACCTTTTTATAGGGTGTTATTAGAGGGTTTACCCCTTAAAACAATTTTAAAATAGAACAGAATTTAAGCAGTGAATTAATCTCTATTTCAGAAATTTCTGACAGATTGGTTAGGAAAGGACGACCCAAAGTTGTAAGCCATCTTCTGCTGAGAGCTGGACATTAACAGAAAAGGTTTTGTACACTCTCCTCCTCTCACTGAATTGCATCTTCTACAGAAGTCGTTGTGCATGACTCCGAGCCTAGCGGCGTCCAAATGATTAATTTCAAAGTGCTGGCCAGCTCTTAAGAGTGTGGGTATGGTGGCTTCGGTAGGGGGGGGGGATTTTTTTCCAAACATAGATGGTATGGTATTAAAATAGTGGTAAACGTAATTGTTGGGATGCAGTAGTAGCCAAATTTTTGGGTACACTACTTGATGCAGTAGTACAGAGGGACTGGCCAGAGTAACTATCTTTCCGGGTACCACTTTCTCTCAGCCTGAGAGCTGTGTTAATGGCGATTTCTCTTGCCAGAAGATCTAGAGGCATAAGGTGTAACATTATGTTCAGTGCATCAGTTGGGGTTGTATGCAATGCACCAGTCATACATAGTGCAGCACTATATTGAACTTTAGTTATGGTTCTGAGTACGGAAGGTTTCCCCAGAGCCGGCCAGCATACAATGATTCCGTATAGTAGTATTGTAGGATACATTGTATCACTTCCTTATTCGACGCATTTGTATAAATTAAACAACAATATTAGTTATTTTAAACTGGAAAATGTGGCAAAATGAATGAAGTTGAGTTAATTCAGATTTTAATCAAATGAATGAACAATTAAAATTTTCTAATTCGTTTGAGTTCATACAAAATCAATTCAATTCTTTTTTTTTTGTAAATGAATTAAATCAAAATCAATTCAATTCTGATTGCGAAAAATTGAATTAATTCAAAACATGTCAATTCGATGCCTGAATGATTCGCAGGATTGATTCGAAAATGAATCATTCTTTTACAGCTCTGGTGTTGGGTTGTTCATGAAAATTGAGTTGTTCTTTAAACTGAGCGAGCGAACATCTTCTTTAGTCGTTCATTTTTGTTCAGCGAGTCTTGTTTAGTCTAACTCGTTCGCTATGACTTGCTCTGAGTTGTTCTTGAGTAGTTATTTGCTCTGTTCTTGCGGAGCAATAATTTAAGAGAACGTTTGCGCTGCCTCTCAATTTTGCTGGTGCTAAACGATAGTGCTCAAAAGATACTTCAAAGAGCCAGTAGGAAATACTGTGGTTAGAGGGAGACGACCAGAACCCAAATGTATCAGAGAGGAAACAATGACCAAAATGTAGAGAGCAAAATGGAGCGAACAGCTGACAATTTTCTGACAGAAAAGGTGTCGACTGAGCAACCTTTCACTCTAATATTCTTTGCTCTATGGTTTTGCTTGTTGTTCTTTTGCTCTGTGAGTTGTTCTGTCTGTCTCGCTCTGTGAGCTGTTCAGTTTTGTCTTGATCTGTGTGTTGTTCTGTGTGCTGTACCCTGGACATCTTTTCAGTATCTAGCTCAGTGAACTGTTTAGTGTGACCTGACTGTTGACTTAGTTCACTGTTTATTGTCAATTTCTAGCAACTCTGTATTAAGCAGCCTTTAGGTGTGGCAATATTTAATCAGAAATCGAAAAGATATTTGGAACCATTTCACCGAATTGAATAGTAAATCGGCGAAATGTAAATATTGCAGCAATACCTTAAGTTGTATATCAGAAAGCAATTTAAATCGGCAACCAGTTGACCGGCAGTCGTTCAATTCGGACTTATAAGCCAACAAAGGATTACAAGCTTTGTGTATAAGCCAGCACCTGCACCGACAATTGGCTCAAATGATCGCTAAAGGACACCACGCCTCTCAAGACAATCCTCAGATTGTGGACGAGCCAAATTATAGAAAGCTGATAGCAGATGTAGATGGCTAATATGACGAGCAAACTAAGCTAGCCAACTGCGGATGATTGGCCAAAGCAGCAATACACACACATACACTTGTAATCATCTGTCTGTAATCATGTTCTCTCTCTCGCTGAGAACACAAGAACAACTGAACAAGAACAACTGAACAAGAGCGATTTGAGTGAGTTGACTCACTTAGAAAAAAAGAACAAGTGAACATGTTCAGTGAAATGAACAACCTTTACCCAACACTAGTATACACGACAGTTCTTTCTTTGCGTCAAACAACAACGTATGCGTGACTTGCGGAATGGGTATGGGCACTAGACTGGATTTTTCTCCTTACGATTTTCAACGTGTAAAGATTTTTGCACAACAGGGCTCAAAAAATGCAGTATATTTTATAAAAAATTTATAAAAAATCCAAAAATCACATATCTTAGGTTTAAGGCCTCAAGATAAGGTTCCTTAATTAATCTGAACTGTCAAGGCAGAGACCTTTACAAAAGTGTCGAACAAATAAATTAAATATTTCAGTTTCATGTAATATAAATTTTTAATAATCAGTGCCTACAATTTACAAGTGAATAGTTGAATATGCAATTAATATTCTTCATTTGCACATTTGTGTACGAACATGGAGAAAAAGTATTGGAGAAAAACAAAGTGGAGCTTTTAAAATTGAATTGTTATTTTTTTTTTGATATTGTCCATAATCAGTAATAATCATCAATTTGGCGCCGTCCCATTGTATTGTTAGCTTTATAATATATGAAATAATTTTTTTACAATTTTGTCAAAATTTTTTTCTATTTACTATGACGTGCCTAGGCAGCTCAAAGACAAATTAAGGGGAAAATTGGATCTTTTAAAGCTATGGCGAGGCCATCAAACCTCAAAATATCTGATTTTGGATTTTGATAAATTCTTTATAAGATATACTGAATTATTTTAGTCATGTTGTGCAAAGTAGAAAAAATTTTACTTTTCATATAACGCATGTACGGCAAGGGCACCCCTGCTATAAAGTATATATATTCTTGATAACTATGAAACAGCCGTGTTAATAGAGCCATGTTCGCCTGTCTGTCCGTATAAAAGCAGAGATCTCAGAGATAGTAAGAGATAGAGGTTTGACATGTATGGGACATAAACTTCTTATATGTACATACCAAGAAGGCAGATCAAGTTTATATTTTTATTTTTGGCACCCCCCCTAATGCAAAAAATTCAATAGGATTGATTGATCAAATGTCAAATGTATTGACTACCTTCTGGGCATACAGTTACTTCAAAAGGATACAAATACCAATTACGCACTCACAAAATATGTGTTGCCTACTTTTGAGCGTGCACAAATATTTTCCAAATGCATTTAATGAAGCTGCATAAATTGAATTAAATTGTAAAAAAAAACAACTGCAGTATTATTTGTCCACTATCCAATGTGCAATAAGTGAAATCGAACCGGTTTCATGCATAAATTGGAGCACACGCACACACACACACACATATACAAAGGGCGCATACGCAACGTTAACAAACAAACAAGCAAATAACAAACAAGAAGCAGCCACTACGATGCCAGCGTATAACAATGAAGCGATTTTCCCTCGTTATGAACACTCATCAACTGCACCTTGGAACACAGCCATCCTTTGGGGCTCGAGCTGGGGCGGGGCAGCGGCCACTTCTGTTGACGGAGGTCGCGCGGGTAAACGGACAAAAGTTATGGCAGAAAAACAAACTTGACGCAATTATACTTTGCGTAACATGATCTCAATCAACACGAAAAACAGCAGCAGCAGAAAAGAAGAAGAAAAAAAAGGGGGGAAAAGGGGGAAAATGTTACGGTTTCCAATGCCATTGGAGCTGAGGTGAAACCCGCCGACACCGTGGCCACCTTTGAGACCCCAAGACGGAGGCCAAGACCAGCAACAATAACAAGCTAACAGAAATACATATCAATTCATGTATATATAAAAGTGAAAGCATGTATGTAGACTATTGAGACAAGGTGGGACAGGGAAGACGGCTCAAAATAGCTGTTTCGAAACCGTTTGTAAGGGTTCAAAAGTGGTTCCGATTTATTTCTAACTTTGGAGTTGAACCAAATGGAACTTTTGTAAAAAAAATACATTTTCAAACATTTTTTAGGACCCGAGCAATGCCGCTTATAACCTAGTATAAGTATATATTTGTAAGCATAACAAGCGTGTAAACAAGAGAGGCAAGCAAAAGGCGTGCCAGGCAGAAGAAGGACAGGAAGCAGCAGCTACTTGAAACTCCTGCTCCCTTTGACTTGGCACGCTGATAACATTTGCTCTTTGAAGCCGCCGCGCCTGGCAATGTCCTTTGTCTGGTTCAGCTTTAGTTTCGTTTGCTTCTGCTGCTGCTGCTGCTTCAGCGCGACAAACAATCTGCGCAAGACTCAAGTCAAGTCGGATTCATAGCCGGCAGGCAGAAATCAGGGAGTCAGAGTTTGTGCGTTTTGCAGCTCATTTAATACGTGTCGTCTGCCCCGTGCTTGGCAACCAGATTTAAGCTTAAAAGGCAGCATTACGCGCAACGCCATCAGCCACAGGGCAGCAGCACAACGGGGAAAGGGGTACGCGCACGGCTTATTATATGTATATTTGCAGAGTGCCAGCTTGTTAAACGGCGATTAAGACACAGCCTTTCCTTTGATGAGTTTAAAGTCCTTGACAGTCAATTAGCGGGCAAAGAAGGTGAAAGTTGCTAGCTAAACTCACGGAATACCCAGCTGCAATTTGCATTGATGGCAAACTTTGCAAACAAGTTTAAGTACACAAATTAGTCTATGCAATAAAATTAATACAAGCATGTCCAAACAGTTTAGGTTTTCTTTGGAAAGGGGCACGGAATACGCTTCGCACAAAAAGCGCCGCCAGCATGTTTGTCTTTTATGGAAACTTCAATGCCAGCTCTTTTGCTCCCCGACCAATTTCACCGCAAAACAGGCGAGCAAATAAGGAAGGAAGGAAGGAAGGAAGTGAACAAGCAGTCCCGGCCCTATAACCCATAACCGCAGGACCAACAACAGCACCAAGAAAAAGTAGTCACAGCCAACCCTCTCGACTGCTCCGGGCACTCAATAACAGCAAAATTAAACCATACGAAAGTATACACACACACACACACACCAGCAGACACATGTATGCCTGTGTATGGCTTGTGTCCATATGTTTTGACTTTTCACAAAATTAATTCCTACTAAAGGCTTATTGAAGCCAAATCTTTGGCTCAGTTTTCTATAGAAATATTGAAATTTGGTTTTGCTATTCTGTGCCTGAATACATTTCTGTTGCCTGCTTTTAGGCTGCATTGGACTAGCATGTGGCTCTGCCTGTAGAGACGAAAAAAGTAATCTAATGGCCCAGGTTAAGGTAAATGTAATTTTCTTTAGAACACTCGAAATCAACGTTTATGAATCGAAATAAAATGAATATGAAACTTAAGCCCAGACAGACAGACAGGTTCTTGTGTTGTCTAGAATGAAGTACACAAATTTAGGGGATTTTTTCGCTACGGGACTTTAATAAAAATAAATAGAAACCTTCTTAATTCTACAGTAGCTGCTGTCCGGAGGTTAGTTTGAATTTGAGCACCGGTATCTAAGCTTGTCGAACGTAAGATTTTGATTTAAATCTTGGTTAATAATTTCTTATATTGTTATAACATTTCACATTCTGTTTTTGCTGGATTTGAACAAATCGGTCTAGATGAAACCAAGTTTGGGCTGAAACTCTAAGATGCCTTTCAGGATATTTTAAAGTCCTAAGAGCCCATACGAACTAAATTAAATTGCAGCGCATCACGGTTGCGGTCATGTTAATGTTTATTTGTTTGTGTTCATCCTCAAAAAAATTAATAATAATGATACATTTTTTATTAAAATAAAAAAACCTCACCTCCACATCAAATTAAATTTTATTTTCAATTCCTTTTTTTATCCCGTTTTCTACCTCTTTTATAGATTCAAAACGGGGTCCACGGAGCAGTCTCTTGAGTTTGAGCAGAGTTGGCAAAGTGGTAGCCCAAATGTTCTCTCAAAGTAGCTCCACTATTATGTCGGTACCGTATCTGACTAGAAGGTCCGTGCGTTCGTAGGGACACAGCCCTTGTTAGAAGCCTGCGCGTGGATCTTGCTGACTCCAAGCCTGAGAGCTACATAAGTCCATACTTTCCATAATAGTCAAGCTTAAAAATGGGCTTTGCAATAATCAGGACTATAGTTTGTTCCCACCATAAATAAATTCGTTTCCTGCCTCCAAATTTGTATGTATATTTGACAATAAAAAAAACATCGGAACTGTATCAGTGATTTGCTTTATCTATCCTGTAAAAATCACTTCCTGCCCCAAGCTGAGCGGAAGATAGAATCGTACTTTCTAATTATTTTCCAGTCTGATTTCAAAATAAATTTTACCTTCGCTTGAAAATGTTTTTGAATGCGATCAATTCGGTAGCTTGACCGATTTTTAAACCTGGGACTAATAAAAGTCTTGACCACAAATTGAAATAAAAAATTTTTCAGTGGAATGTCAGTCAGCGGTACCAATGTAGCACCAAAGTTTGTACATAAAGGGCCGGTTTTCACGGCTCGCGAAATGACGGAGAATGATAGAAACTACGTATAAAAAAACTGCTATATAATTTGTTCGTGCTGGTGCGTTTCATATATCGGTTTCCACTTCATCGGTAAAAACGCTACATTATGGTTGTTAAAATAATCTCTAAGGGTATGAAATAGCTTAATTTAAGTCTGTTAACGCCTCTTTTTCGATCGCGACGCCCAAAAAAATGGGTTTCGATTCTAATTTGTGCGGTCAAGAGGACAACAACGACTACATCAAACTGAAAATGAGCGGGCTAAGACAGGTTCCGGCATAAAACGTCGCTAATGGCATTTCTCTAGCGCGTTTTCATAGAAGAGTCACACAGAAAATGTCAGATGACATACCGACGTTCAATAAGAGTTTACTGCGGCCTTGCAGCTTGTAAAAAAGGCACTTGATAAAAGCAAATAATGGGGTGTGCATTTCAGAAGAAGACCTCTTCCAAACAAATTCACAATTCTTAGGTACCACAGAAATTTCTTTTGGTTGGTTTCAAACCTCCGTTTTGTAAGGAGACTTATAAAAATTTGGCAAAATAATAAAAAAAAATTTGGAAATGTCGGCCACATTATTTTCTAGGATAGATTGCATCAAACAATTAATTTTTTAATATTTAAAGGGCAGTTTCCACGGCTCGCGAAAAATCTCTCGTAAAAAAGTTGATATTCCGTAGATACTTTACGAGTCTGCTAAGCCACTGCTATTAACACGATAACACAATTTTTCTATCGATAAACGATTCAAAGTAATCTTGCGCTGCTTTGGCGCTTTAAAAACAACAGTTTGTAAACAAATCAAATTAATTTAATAAAATTTAAATAAAGATATATCAATGATGGTTACATGGTGAGTACAGAAGTGACATATACGCCTGTAAGAAGGTTCATAATTATGTTTTCTATGTTAATTTCTTATTAATTAATACCACTATTGAAGCGAACTTTTTATTGCTGCAACTTAATGTGGCAAATCTAGCGGCACCTTTGTGGAGTGGCAGGAAGAGGAGCAACAGAGGAAAAGAGGAAGCACAGATACTGGGTTAATTCATATCTGCGCGAGAGAAGTGAAAAGGGGCGCTATTTCAAAGATGTGAGAAGTAATGCCTAGAAGTTTGAATGGATTATTTATGAAGAATTTGTTTTAGTTGAGATAACTTAAGTTCGTTGACTTATTTCTACCTTGTGAAACTAGGTATTTGGCGTCCGGAGATATACAACGTCATGTGTCCTCGTCATATAGGATCAGCAAGTCTAGTCCTTATTGACAAAGTATGTGATGCCATTTGCGCGGAGCTGAAGGATGAGATAGCTCCATGGAGTAAGAGTGGGATGCTGCAAGACGCCAAGAAGTTCGGGGGGGGGGGGTTGGAATTTACCGAACTGCATTGAAGCATTTAATGGCAAAACATGTAACCATAAGACCAATCAATAGCGGGAGTTTGTTTTACAACTATAAAGCTAACTTTAATTACATTTTGTCATTAGGCGACGTTTTTCTTCCCGAGTCTTTTTTTAATTTGTTGCTGTTGTTGTCGTAGCAAGTGGCAAACAGTAAGTCTACGAAAGGGGAAACCGAATTATGAAACGGCCACACGAACAAATTACGCAGCAGTAATTTTTTATTATTATTTTGTTGGTCATTTCGCGAGACTTGAGCCCGCCGTTAAACCCGGAAATAATCTTTCAAAAATTATCATAACAACAACTAAAGGGTTTATCTGCTAAACTATATCAACTAAATCTATATCGTTACAGATAAATGGGGGCGCCATTTAAGGGCCATTGGTTGGCATCCAGCGGATTAAGGGCTGGCAAGTTATACCTCATGTTTGGCGCCAACAAATTTTTCAACTTTGCATTTTATTTATGGAGAATATGACTAAAATTTAAATTATAATTTAAAAATGCATCATAAAACATATGACACAATCAAAAAATTTCATTTAAACATCAATTTAACCCATAATTAAAAGAAGAGAAATTTTTTGGCTAGAGATTCAGCCCTGTTTTTAGAGATGGAACTTCAACTGGAACAACTGGTGCTCTAACTAGATTTTCTAATAAGAAAATGAAATCTCTCCAAGTTCTGTGGCACTACCAAATCATCAGCGATCTACGCCGATTTGTACTGAAACCCATGGTGTAATTATACAAGGTGAAGCCATTAAAGTAGGCTGCCTCTTTTTGGGGTACCAGATGAATGATGATAAACAGCCAGTAGCAAAGGGGTGATATGTTCATATCAACTGGTACCTCTCTCGCATGGTGAATTTCTGACGACTCTATTTTGTTTAATTATACCATACTGAAGCCAACCAACAGAGTATAACATTGTGGAGTCCACCATGAGAACGCGCGCTACAATAACTTTTGTGTGCCTTACTATGTTAGTGATAGGGATTTCCTCCCATGTCTAACTCAGTAACCAATAGTTATGTGCAGAATTGCATTCAAACTGGGGTTTTAATGCATCGAAAATTAAACTATTTCTGTTTTTGACGTTTTTACATTCTATATTATCAAGATTGAGTTTATCCAAACGAAACAAAAAACATTTTTCCTATTTTAAAAGGTTAATTTCGGTAAAAGTTTTGGGTTGCGGGGAGTTTCCTCATACAGTAACCCACAATTGTTTTGGAGATAAACGTATTTCGAGGTGCGAAGACAAAATGTTTCACCGACTCCAATTAAATTCAGTACAAAAAGGAAGTTAGCAATTTCATGTCAGCAAAAGTCTAAATTCACCAAACTGACAACGGGTAATTTTTTCATTGATATTAATTTTCTAAGACAACTCATTAAACTGCTTTACATCTTCCTTGAAGTTCACGACCAGCAATAGCCACTGGCTTAAAACAGAACAACCCCTAGCCCCCATGCCCGTGCGTATTTAAAATCATTTGTGGGAATGAATCTTTAATGAATATAAATACGACAAGTGGTCGTCGAGACTCCTCTAAATGCGGAGCGAGCAACACTGATAGCCTTTTAATTCAGCGCAAATTACGCAAAATCAACACCAGAAAAAAACAAGAGCTGAACAGGAGGCCATAAGGATAGTGATTGGGACATGCCGGCACATGAATTCATAATCAAGACCATAAACACTGAGACAGCAGCGGGCGAAGACAGACTGCCGAATAAAGAGAATTTTCAAGTATCTATCTGAATTATTGATGGCGTCGTGGTTAGCGCATCATGGTAAATGATGAGGCCAGTTGGACTGAGGGCAGCCAGCGAAGTTGCCGAAAATAATTTCTGCTCAATTATGCAAAGTGCGCGCAATAAACCGCAAAGTAGCCCAAGGACTTGAAGGACGAAGATGGGGTTGTGCCGACTACCCAGACCGATTGTGTTTTGACGTGCGTGGTCATTAATGTTTATCGAGCTCTCTTTCTCACTCACGCTGTTGTATGTTTTTCACTTCTTTGCCATTACAAAAAAGAAAAAACAAAGTTTATTTAAATGTTTGCTAATGGCGCGGCTCAGTTGGGTAGCGCTTGGGTTACGCTTGTTGACTTAAGTGATGAAATTCTCTGTTTGTTGGTGTGTGTATGTGTTTGTGTGATGAACGGAGTGGGGGCGGGGGTGTTGGTCGATTTGTTTTGGCCCCCGGGGGAGGCTTGCGCAAGCCAAGTTAATTTTCAAATAACAACCCAGATGGAAGCGGATGGACACGAGGAGAGTGTAAAATACAAACGAAATGAACTGTTAAGTGCTGCTGCTGCTGATGATGATGATGATGGGGTTGTGGCTATTATATATGAACGGAACAGGGACCAATAGCAATACCAATACTCATAGTGATGCTGGCCAGGAATGTGTCTTAATGTAATTGAATTTGTCATATGTCTGCTGTGCTTGGACGATTGCCAAATGTACGCACCTGAGCCAATGGCGCTTGGTGATGGTCGTGCGACAGCAAATGGCATCAAATTGATCAGCAATCCACACTATCAATATAATATAGAAAGCGGTGGTCGTATCATTAAAGAACTCCGACATAATGGCCTCCATGCCTAAAAAGATTGAATGAGAGAGATTTAGTTGAAACAAGTTTCATTTAATATTTCAGTTAGTCCTTACCGACGAGCGCCAATATAACTGTCAGCAAAGGGGCAATGGGAAAACGGGCCACCACATTGTACTCCAGCATTTGCAGCAAATCCACTGGGGAAATAAATAAAAGCAATACGCAAATTACAAAGTTGATAAACATTTAAATTTAAACCATAAATTTACCAATAAAGACAAAGATCTGATGATGTGAATAGCGCAGAAGCATGGAAACTGAAAAGGTCTGAAATAAGATGAGAAAAAATATATTAATTTATGATAAATTGAACATCATTAGACGAAAACTGGAAGTAGCTACTAAGCTAGGTTCGGTAGAGGTTTTCAAACGGAAACATTTACAAGTGGATACCAAAAAGAACCGGAATTCTTTAAGAGAACCTAAACCTGTTCGGAACATTAATTTTTGATGCGTTTTAGCAAAAATGATAACGAATTCGAATTCTTACTTGCTCTAAAAGGACTATTTTGTTATCTGGCCGTTTTCCAACAGTTTTTAGCATAGGGAAAACATTATTCGACTTATCAAAAATTTATTTTCTTGAACATTATTCAGGGGCTGATAAAAAAGGTTCACTGTTTAACTAAATTTTTCAAAGGACTACGATAGCAGAGAGCACGTTTCACGCCAATTTGATCATAGAGCAGGAATGTCGTGAGAACAATTGACAGCGCAACTTGCTACTTTTACAGTTAGTGTATATTTTTGTTAGTATTTTTCGCTCCCAGTTAGTTTTCTTCTTTTGACAAACTGCCATTGCTCATTTACCCTGTACAAACTTTTATTTATCACCCACTTCGCGTTCAAATTTTATTTCAATCAATCAATCCTTCCGCAGTTAATAAAAATTTCGTGTGTTCATTTGTTAAACGGCACTGATCACCAGTAAAAAAATTTGGAACAAAAAAAAAAAATTTTAATAATAAAGCACATAAAGTCTATACGACCTTGAGCCTAACAACAACCATATCTTAAGTTACCGAATTTCTAGGAAGTTTAGTTTTAACATTAGTACAGTTCCCACACTTTGTAAAATATTAACACAAACTAGTTATGTAAATTATTTTGTGATTATTTGTATTTAATTTTGTTTGGATAATCAATGCGATGTTCTAGATGCAAAATTAAAAAAAAGTCAAATGCTATAGGGCTAGACCAAATTGACTCCAAATTTATAAAAATTCTCTTACCAAGAACACTCGTGCATATAACACATATATTTAATACTGCATTAATGACATCAACTTTCCCACATGTCTAGAAAGCTGCAAAAGTGTTACCGATTCCAAAAAGCAATAACGATTACCGACCCATCTCAATCCTGTCTTTCTTGTCAAAAGCATTTGAACAAATCCTGGCATCACAAATAAGTAGCTTTATGGAGCAGAATTCACTACTAAATGACAAGCAGTCGGGGTTCAGAAAAAAGCGAAGCTGCACCACTGTTGTAACGAAAACTTCAAAAGCCACGTGACACTCTTAACATTGTTGGACTACAGTAAACCATTTGATACGTACATATCACAAAATATATGGCTGATGGTTTAAAACCAAGCCTCTGTTTTTCAAAATAAAATACTACTCTTACTCTTACTATCACAAAATACTGTGCGCAAAGTTAAACAGACTTTACAATTTTTCCGATACAGCAATAAAACTCTTGATATCATATCTTAGTGATAAACAGCAAGCGGTAGTCACAAAATCGGAATTCTCTTCCCTTCTGACATTAAATTGTGGTGTTCCACAAGGTTCCGTCCTTGGACCCTTGCTATTTTCAATATATGTTAATGACCTGCCAACTGTCACTAGCCACATCTGACTTGCACTTCTTCCCCAATGCTATTCGCCTATGGAACCAGCTACCTAACGAATTTAAAACAATTAGGTGCGCGCCCTTCTTTAAAAAATCGATTAAAAACTACCTACATAATTTTTTTTTTCCCCTAATTTATCTATATAATTTGTACTTTTAGTTTTTAGTTTTTAGTTTCATAATTAATGTTAAATATTAATATTACCTTAATAATTCCATCGAATATTGTTTTTGAAAATTATCATAGTAATTAGTGCTTCCAAATAAGTCCTGTACTTTTAGCACTAAGAATAAATATCAAGAAATAAATACAAACTAAATCAAAACTATATGAAATCAATTGCATATAGAAAAGTTGAAAAAATCCATGGCTAGACTGTGTGACGCGATGGAACTCAATCTACAAAATGTGCGTTCGTTGACTAACACTAAGATTTTGGGACATTAGAGTTCTTTAAAAGAGCTTAACCTAAAAACATCTAAAATTAAAAGATTCCTTAAAAAATTATCCGAGAGAACATACATCAACAAATGATTTCAAATTTTGAACAGGTCAAAAAAGACTTCTCAACACTTAAGTTTCTGATCTTTCTGATCTAAGAGCTAATATTGATTAACAGCTCTTAGAAGATATATTGCTTATTAACTAAAGCAAAGCAGTTCTCTAAAGTTGTAAATATCACTAATGAATTTGATAGTTTTAATAATGAAACCAAAGAATATTATTTTTAAAATCAAGTATTAATAAATCGAAACTATTCTTAAATGCTCAAGCGAACCGAGGCTCGAACCAAAACTTTGGGTTCAGGGGTTCCAAAAACCGGTCCGCGAAACGAACCTTTGACATCACAACGGGTTCGAAAACCGGACCGAACCTTCTGCAAAATTTTAGAGGTTTGCAGCCTTGATATAAATAAGCATGTTTAAGGCTTTCTTTTTCATTCACATTCAGAGGAAGAGAGTGTATTAAGAAAGACGATCGCGCAAACAACAACAATATGTGCGAATACCTACGATTTCATACAAACGAACTGTTATTATGAATAAAAGTAAAGATGAGGAACAAGAAAGAGACAATGCAGCTAACTAAAATCTTTACCTTTTTCATCTTTCCTGTTATTTGTTCATCAAATAAATTTACGTATATCAAAATTTTAACTAATAGAAGAAAACCAGAAT